>NC_069494.1:20628748-20649562 GCF_026875155.1 Cherax quadricarinatus
ATCAGTCTGTAGCGGAAGGAAGGCGGGCTAGGGGTCGGCCTAGGAAAGGTTGGAGGGAAGGGGTAAAGGAGGTTTTGTGTGTGAGGGGTTTGGACTTCCAGCAGGCATGCGTGAGCGTGTTTGATAGGAGTGAATGGAGACAAATGGTTTTTAATACTTGACGTGCTGTTGGAGTGTGAGCAAAGTAACATTTATGAAGGGATTCAGGGAAACCGGCAGGCCGGACTTGAGTCCTGGAGATGGGAAGTACAGTGCCTGCACTCTCAAGGAGGGGTGTTAATGTTGCAGTTTAAAAACTTGTAGATGAATGGTTCAGAGAACCGACATGTTGATAAAATAGACATATGTGCAACTCTTGGGTATCTTTATTGAGGAAACGTTTCGCCACACAGTGGCTTCATCAGTCCATACGTAGAAGAAACTTGAAGAACAGGAGGAGAATGAGGTAATCAGTCCCTCAACCTTGAGCCGATATATTCAGTCCGTCAATCTTGAATAGAATACGGCATATCAGCGGAGAAGCAGCTTATAAACCGTATGGCAGGAGAGGTGCAGCAGTCATAGGTCGTGTCACATTTGTTCAATGTGGAAGTAGGTCGTGCCCAAGAATTAGGCAAGCGAAGAATTCCTAAGTATTAAGATCCCAAGAAGTTGCAGTGTCTGACAGATTTGTAGATGAATGGTTCAGAGAACCGACATGTTGATAAAATAGACACATGTTCAACTCTTGGGTATCTTTATTGAGGAAACGTTTCGCCACACAGTAGTGTAAAGCACCCTTCTGGCAAGACAGTGATGGAGTGAATGATGGTGAAAGTTTTTTTTTTTCGGTCCACCCTGCCTTGGTGAGAATCGGCCAGTGTGATAATAAAAAAATAAGAAAGATGAGACCACATACAAGTTGGACTCGGACTTGTACAATGAGAATTACTCTCTAACGCCTGATATGTTAAGGCTGATTGATCAACTGTGATTCAAATTAGATTTATTATTATGTTGTTATCGATGTACATAGCAGTCTTAAGTCATATTATTATGTTATCTATGTACATAGCAGTCTTAAGTCATATTATTATGTTGTTATCTATGTACATAGCAGTCTTAAGTCATATTATTATGTTGTTATCTATGTACATAGCAGTCTTAAGTCATATTATTATGTTGTTATCTATGTACATAGCAGTCTTAAGTCATATTATTATGTTGTTATCTATGTACATAGCAGTCTTAAGTCATATTATTATGTTGTTATCTATGTACATAGCAGTCTTAAGTCACATTATTATGTTGTTATCTATGTACATAGCAGTCTTAAGTCATATTATTATGTTGTTATCTACGTATATAGCAGTCTTAAGTCATATTATTATGTTGTTATCTATGTACATAGCAGTCTTAAGTCATATTATTATGTTGTTATCTATGTAATAGCAGTCTTAAGTCATATTATTATGTTGTTATCTATGTACATAGCAGTCTTAAGTCATATTATTATGTTGTTATCTATGTACATAGCAGTCTTAAGTCATATTATTATGTTGTTATCTATGTACATAGCAGTCTTAAGTCATATTATTATGTTATCTATGTACATAGCAGTCTTAAGTCATATTATTATGTTGTTATCTATGTACATAGCAGTCTTAAGTCATATTATTATGTTGTTATCTATGTACATAGCAGTCTTAAGTCATATTATTATGTTGTTATCTATGTACATAGCAGTCTTAAGTCATATTATTATGTTATCTATGTACATAGCAGTCTTAAGTCATATTTATTATGTTGTTATCTATGTACATAACAGTCTTAAGTCATATTATTATGTTGTTATCTATGTACATAGCAGTCTTAAGTCATATTATTATGTTGTTATCTATGTACATAGCAGTCTTAAGTCATATTATTATGTTGTTATCTATGTACATAACAGTCTTAAGTCATATTATTATGTGTTATCTATGTACATAGCAGTCTTAAGTCATATTATTATGTTATCTATGTACATAGCAGTCTTAAGTCATATTATTATGTTGTTATCTATGTACATAGCAGTCTTAAGTCATATTATTATGTTGTTATCTATGTACATAGCAGTCTTAAGTCATATTATTATGTTGTTATCTATGTACATAGCAGTCTTAAGTCATATTATTATGTTGTTATCTATGTACATAGCAGTCTTAAGTCATATTATTATGTTGTTATCTATGTACATAGCAGTCTTAAGTCATATTATGTTGTTATCTATGTACATAGCAGTCTTAAGTCATATTATTATGTTATCTATGTACATAGCAGTCTTAAGTCATATTATTATGTTGTTATCTATGTACATAGTCTTAAGTCATATTATTATGTTGTTATCTATGTACATAGCAGTCTTAAGTCATATTATTATGTTGTTATCTATGTACATAGCAGTCTTAAGTCATATTATTATGTTGTTATCTATGTACATAACAATCTTAAGTCATATTATTATGTTGTTATCTATGTACATAGCAGTCTTAAGTCATATTATTATGTTGTTATCTATGTACATAGCAGTCTTAAGTCATATTATTATGTTGTTATCTATGTACATAGCAGTCTTAAGTCATATTATTATGTTGTTATCTATGTACATAGCAGTCTTAAGTCATATTATTATGTTGTTATCTATGTACATAGCAGTCTTAAGTCATATTATTATGTTGTTATCTATGTACATAGCAGTCTTAAGTCATATTATTATGTTGTTATCTATGTACATAGCAGTCTTAAGTCATATTATTATGTTGTTATCTATGTACATAGCAGTCTTAAGTCATATTATTATGTTATCTATGTACATAGCAGTCTTAAGTCATATTATTATGTTGTTATCTATGTACATAGCAGTCTTAAGTCATATTATTATGTTGTTATCTATGTACATAGCAGTCTTAAGTCATATTATTATGTTGTTATCTATGTACATAGCAGTCTTAAGTCATATTATTATGTTATCTATGTACATAGCAGTCTTAAGTCATATTATTATGTTGTTATCTATGTACATAGCAGTCTTAAGTCATATTATTATGTTGTTATCTATGTACATAGCAGTCTTAAGTCATATAATGTGAGTTGTGTTTAGGTGCAGTTGTCACAAAAAGTTGTTTTGTTTTATCTGTGTTAGGGAAGTATGTGGAATTTGAAATGTTAAATGGTTTATACTTTATACCTTCGTATTCTGTGATGTTTCTCATAATATAAAGTTTTATTTATATACTATGTTGAATTAATAGGGTTTACATGCTAAGATAATTACACATAAGTTGTCTTTGGGAGTTGTTGACATTCATTGTTGCAACCTTCTTAGAATATTAATCTTTTGAAGTGTATTTTCTTTCACCAGGTTGAGGTGTCATTGTGTTTAAGTAAATACATGCATCCCATTGTTAATATTGTTAATATTTTTGTGTTTATGGTGTTACTATTATCACTCATGATAGTATAATTACTATGTATTCTTTAATGTCAAGTTAAGATGCAATCAGGTTGGTGATGGTTATATTTTGCGGGGGGGGTGAAATTGTGACAAAGTTTAAGCTTTACAGGTATATAATTCTTGGTATAACTAGGTGTACTATGGTGTGTGGGAGTGACATGGGTGTCAGAACACTTTTGTTGGTGTAGTCATTTTTTTTTTTGTAAGAGTAAATTGGGGAGTTTGTGATTTAAACTCATTTTGTGTGCCTTTTAATATAATTTCCTCCTTGTATTGTAATGTGCGTAATAGCGCACAAAATGCGTGCTAAAGGAATAACAGGAAAAGTCGGTCGATGGATCTATAATTTCCTCACTAACAGAACACAGAGAGTAGTCGTCAACAGAGTAAAGTCCGAGGCAGCTACGGTGAAAAGCTCTGTTACACAAGGCACAGTACTAGCTCCCATCTTGTTCCTCATCTCATATCCGACATAGACAAGGAGGTCAGCCACAGCACCGTGTATTCCTTTGCAGATGACTACCCGAATCTGCAGGACAGTGTCTTCCATTGCAGACACTGCAAGGTCCAGGCGGACATCTACCAATCCTTTCAGTGGGTGCGGAAAACAAATGAAGTTCAACGATGAGAAATTTCAATTACTCGATATTGGTAACATGTGGAAATTAAAATCTTCATCAGAGTACAAAACAATTCTGGCACAAAATTGAGCGAAACACCAACGTTCAAAGACCTGGGGAGTGATTAATGTCGCTGAGGATCTCACCTTCTAGGGACCATAACATTGTATCAATCGATCTGCTCGAAATATGGACAGGAGGGATAATGTGAACCTTCAAAACTAGGGAGGCCACGCCCATGATGTCACTCTTCAGGTCACTTGTTCTATTAGGCTGGGAAATATGCTGCACTCAACAGTACCTTTCAAGGCAGGTGAAATTGCCGACGAGGAAATGTACAGAGAACTTTCACGGCGCGCATAATCGGAGATTTGTGTAAAACATTCCCATTACTGGGAGGCTTGAGGTTCTTACCTGTACTTCCCTGGAACGCAGGAGGAGAGATACTGATTATATACACTGGAAAATCCTAGAGGGGACTAGTACCGAAATTGCACACGAAAATCATCTCACTACGAAAGAAAAGAATGGCAGACGCTGCACCATCCCCCAATGACAAGGCAGGGGTGTCACTAGACGTTAGAGACTACAATAAGTGTCGGGGCGAGACTGTTCAACTGCCTCCCAGCACACATAAGGGGGATTTACCAACAGACCCCTGGCAGTCTTCAAGCTGGGCACTGGACAAGCACCTAAAGTCAGTTCCTGATCAGCGGGCTGTGGTCGTACGTGCGTTGAGTTTGCAGCCAGCAGCAACAGCCTGGTGATCAGGGGTGATCACCAGGAGCCTGGTCACAGGACCGGGCCGCGGGGCGTTGACCCCCGAAAACTCTCTCAGGTAATCAGGTAACAAGTGAACTGTGTGATCCTACCTCACTTTCGAGAGTTGTATCACCTGGTTTCTAAACACCACATGTGAATATCACGAGACATTGCCTCTTCTGAACTGTCGAGGGGCTGTGCTGACGTTACAGGAAGGGAGCTGAAAAACTTCTGTCCATCTTTTGGTGATGACGGAAAAGGTCAACCTCAGAAGAAAATGACACCTTTTACAATACCTATGAGTACGGGAGCAAGAAGTGATGGGAGCTATACGGCTTCAGACCAACCTGTGAACCATTTAGACCTATGTAACAAGGATGGTAGGAAGTGTCTGTACGGCCCAAGTGTATGTCTGAAAGTATAGCAGAGGAATGAGTTTCTTAAGGTTAGGGAACAGCTTTTCAGATATGACTCTACAAGTGCAACCCAGTGTCTCGTACAATTGTAGATACATTAAGTCCATTAACTGTTCAATGAACAGAAGGAGCTTGGTCATTACAGTCTTTAAAACATCTTCATCTTTTTGCACATCTTAGACGGACAATCTGACGTTTAGTCCGTATATCTACACAAATGACAAACAGGAATAAAAGACGTCAGTTTACTTTCTACTAGAGCTTTGATTACTTAAGATCTGGTGAACCTTGCCTAGGGTTCGATCCCTTTAGTCTTCATAGGAATCTTGTGAGAGCTCTTAAAATACAAGTCAGCGGCCTCAGCTACTTCCTAGATTTAATACTCGGTTTCGATCTCTCTCCGTTTTCTCCTCTCGCGTTCCTCTCTCTCTCTCTTTTTCTCCTCTCTCTGATCTTCTTTCTCCTTTTTCTCCTCTCGTTCTCTTTATGTCTTTTTGTTTTTCTCTTTCAATTCGTTTCCTGATCTTAGCGCTAATGAAAGCATCTAAATTGTTCCCTGTTATTCCTAACTTCTCCAACGTTCTCCAAAACTGGTATTCCTCCATACTTGCAGAATAACTTAAACTACCAGGGGGAAACGAAACGGGTATCAAAGAAAGGAGGGTTCATTTCTCTTCCGTCAAACTGCAAATCAAAAGAGGGCTCGATTCCTGCTTCGAGTAAACAGTATGTATGATGAAACGGAGGTTTTCTATGCCGCTTGACAAACAGTACGTTGAATGGGGTCACTTGCCCATTCCGTCTTCTTACCAACAAATCAAGAGTGTCCTAAACAGTTCCCATGATATTAATAAATAGTGTCAAGGAAACCAATTGTCATGGCAAAATCTCGGGTCCCTAGAGTCTATTCCTCCAAATTGCTTCAAGCTTTAAAAACAAAAGGTGACAGGAATTACTGTATTCCTGCTATGACTTGACTTACACTTAATTGAGGGGGGAACTATAAATTCCCACCCCAAATTCCCATTTTTTTGTTAAGCTCTACCAGCTTCCTTCCCCACTATTGTGTTCTCATTTCATGAGGTTTGTTTCCCAATCATCCTTTCAGATCATCCTCCAGTCCCCTTGTGAAATTTATGATTATGTGTGTATGTATGGGTGTGTTGGGTGTGTGTGTTGTGTGTACTCACCTAGTGAGGTTGCAGGGGTCTGTTATTGCTGTTCTTACTGCCGAACAGCGGGTTGTTTAGTGACACGGATGAAGGTAGCGTTAGGTAGCAATGAGTACGGCCGTGGATAGTTTGGCTTTATTGGGTAGGAGTGTGTAACACGGGCAGAACAGTGTGGAGGAGGTGACGCAAGCCTGTCGTGGTGGGGGAGCCACTTGTGGCTGTAGACGGTCGGTTCGGATGTGAGCGAGGATGGGCTGTGCTTTCACAGACCTAGTAGGCCTACAGAGGGCAGCACTGAATGCCGGGTAATATGAACTAGATCAGAGCAGACGGTAGGCTGTGTGCTCTGACTATGTACAGGTGTCTACATTTGCTCGGCACGCACCTCGGTCGTACCGACGCGACAATATGGTGGGCCCTTAAGGTATAAAGGAATTCACTAGGACCCAGAGAGGGACTGGTTTCGCCTCACTAGTAAACAAATTGGACAAAAAATGCAAAGGCAAAAAAAACTCTCCCAACCGGGGAAGAGAAATATGGTTTGCCCGCGCTGTTTCATCGCGTAGAAAGCGGAGAGTCCAGCACTGGAACTATAATCTTCTATCTAAATTGCAGGTTGTCCGAGGGCTGAATCTGTTGCCCACTCGTTCACGAACGTTGTTGCACGCTCCACAATCTGAAACAATGACTGGACAGTAGCATTTTCTAAGGTGTGACTGTGACTCAGAGGCAGCACTGCCCTGACCTTATACGGCTTTTTTTCCTTTAGTTATAAAAACACTGGTGCCATACGTACAATATATTACTTATCCATGGATTCAATACACTTCTGGGTACCCTTCTAAAAGATTTACATAATAAACATGATGGTTGTCCACCTTGTCTATATCGAGAGCTATACAATTTGTGTGCATTTATAACCATTTCTGCAAGCAAACAATTAGCTAACTAGCGGAGGAGTCAGACAAGTCAGTGGCTACGTCAATGTCACAGAAAAAATTTGTACTGTTGTCCTGGGGGTCGCAGGCCATAAGTATGGAGCCTTATGGGCCGTCTTCCATACCAGTAGAAATAGTGGGAGAAAGGGATGAAGATATGTCCCTAACATTAGTCTGATCGTGGCGTTGCAACGCACGCGCCTCCAGCTCTGCTTCGGCCTGCAATGGGTCACATACTTCATGTGTTCAAGTGGGGCTTCCTTGATTGTTCCCGTAGCAATCTCCCTCACCTCGTACTTATTGCACGGGAGTTGTCGTAGGATCACGGTAAAGGACCACAATCTTTGGGACAAGTTTGTGCCATACCTGGGGTCTGCACTGGTGTTGAGCAACATAATGTGAACCTGGTTCCACTTTTGCTGTCTTGCGCGAGGCATTGCGCTCAGACGTGAACCTATCAAGTAGCTTTATAAGGTTCTCTGTACCGCTGGTACGACAAGCTGCGTTGTCCTCATTCTTTACTACACTTTGGGTTATCAGTATCGTAAGTAGGGTTAGTGGATGGTAAACAGAATTTCATATGGTAAGCGCTTGTCATAGCCATACAAGAAAACTGAGGTGTCTCACCGATCGAGCTGTGAGGGAGGAATTATGTACACTGAACATCCTGGGAATAGGCCTCATTCCCATGTAGTACAACTTGGGTTAACGGTTCTCTCTGAGCCCTCCAGGACTTTTGCGATTTGTACGTTTTCAGCAAGACCATTACTCGCAGGGTGGCGTGGATGGAGTACTGGCGCTTGATGAATGTTGAATCTGGAGCAAAGACTCCTGCATTATGCCATTTAGAACTCAGACCCATTGGCTGACAGAAGGACACGGGGCAAGTATAGACGAAGAACAACATGCTAAGGAAAGCACTAGCGGAAGTTTCCGCGGTTTTATCAGGTATGGGTTTACTAATTCTCCACTGTACCGCGGTCAAGATTATCTCTCCACATTACAAGCTCAGGTGTTATTTCCCCTTCTCCGAGTCGAAAGTCGTCAACAGGTTTTGACAGGAAGTTCTCTCCCAGGGCTCCTTTGTAATGGGATACCTTTAGAATGGGGTTAGGACCTGTAATGGTACCCTTGTGATGTAGGCTAACAAAACACTTGGGTGTACATGCTTGGCAATGTCCGTGCCATCTAGGCAGAAATATTTCATTCGGGCCTGTTTGATATGCGGTCCTTCCGGGTGCGCTAAACCTTGGACATTGTGGATCAACCTAAGAGTAGCTGGTATCATGGACTCTGGTATCACCAGTTGGTATACGGTTCTTGCGGGGTCCACCAGCTGTGCAAAACACGTGCACAGTACTCCTTGGTTGACACCAAATCCTTCAGTGATACGGGAGACTTTGACTGTAAGTCAACTTCCTCTTGGTCTGGACACGAAGGACTGGAGACCACTCAGGGTCTGTCGTTGGGCCTCTCGAGATCTCAACAGAGAAACGAATTGCCGGAAATCACGTATGCTATAAGTCTCGACCAGGGGCATACGTACAACATTTTTGCTATTACCTGGGACATAGCAAAGTTTAGGGTTGTATAGTCATTGAATCGTGAGCGCCACGAGCATGTCTGTTCCCTGAGGAGGATAGCAGAGGTTCTTTTTCGCAAAATAAAAAAAAGGGCAATAAGGCCAATAAGGGTTTTAATTTGTATTGTTTGTTATTAATATTTTTTTTTTTTAACTAGTTATATATAAATTAAAATTTTTGTTTAAATTGATCTGTAAATATATCTTGATAGGATCGGGATATATGATAGATGATATCCGAAGAGAAAAAAAAATGACCTCCCTCCTCAGGGGCCTTACAATGGCTTAAAGCTTCTAGCTCTCTCTCTGTCACTCTGAATAATTGACCTTCGCTTTTCTTTTGTTAAAGAACCGGCTAGCATAGGATTAGGCTGGTGCCGGACATTTAGCTTCCCTTTGGTGACACAAGACTGCACCGATGCCAACTTTGCTGGCAATCAGGTCGTCTTCAGTGATTTTTCAAGGTTTTTTAATGGTAAATGCTTTTCTTTTTGTGGATATCAGGGGAGATATATAAGGTTTGGGGGCCCGAGCCCTGATCCGATTGAGGTTTTGTTTCTCCATGGGCCCCACGGATCCCGATAGATGTTAAAAACTTGTCCTTAAGATGACTATAAAACAAAAACCAAAAGCTCGCGTCAGACTCACCGGTTCCTGATTCACCACGTCCATCTCAAAAAGGGGCAATCCCACCGCCTCACCATGGCCCCACCCGCATCCTTCGTGAGTAAGAAAGAGGGTCAGGGGGTTGCAGCTGCAGCTCTGCACGCAATGCAAATGCCTTGCGCATAATGGTGGATGGGTTGGAGAAAGAGAAATCAAGAAAGAAGAAAAGAACCTAGAAACCAGAGGAAAGAAGTAATACAGGCAAAAAGCAAAAAATGTGGAGGATAAGTAGAATGGGAAGAAAGGAAGGAAGAAGAAAAGAAGAGAAAGAAACCTGCGATTAAAGGGTGCGGTAGAAACCCGCCAGTAGTAGATGCGGGCGGTTAGTCGGTTTAGAAGAGAGAAGAAGATAGGAAATTAGAACACCGCCAGGCCTATGAAGGACCGGACTGCATTTCTCCGCCCACCCGTCCCCCCAGCCCCTCCCGTCATCCCCCCGTCATGGGGGGTATGGGGAAATAGGGAGGATTTCTGCACGGCCGAAGGGCAATGATTGTTTGACACGTCCGTTGCTCTTCTTACTTATGCATTCTGAGTCACTACGTGACCCAGAAATTTTATATTTCTTCCGGAGGAATGTCATTGGATGGAAATGGGAAAAGGGAGGAAAAAAGAAAGGAAATGGAAAGGGAAATGGAGGAGAAGGAAATGACAATCCATTTGGAGAAGTGCTTTACCTTATTAAGATTTGCCCCTGCGATCAGCTCTGAGGCTAAGCTGTCCAATACCGGTCAAGTTTCTCAAGATGGTGTTTGTGACGGGACATTCTGTGGACTGGACTATGAGATCATTTCCAGGTATTATTAGACCTTGAGGGCATGCCACCTAGGATGGGTACGGAAAAAAATTGATCGTCTCAATCGAAACCTAAACGTGGTGATCGATTGGGGCTTCCGCGCAAGCCGAAAAAAAAGGGCCCATCCTCCCTGAACTGGTTTAATATGACCAGTTTGGCGTAGAGGGAAAGGAAAGCTGAGTCAATCTTGCTCTCATTCATCGAGGGGGGTTGGATCTGCCAGAACCTTTGAGAGATCAAGAGTTGAAAAAAGACCTTATTATCGCCGATGTTCTGCATCAGGGTCGTTCAGAAATGGCAATGGAAAAAGCGGTTATTGGGATGGTAATGCATTCAGTTTCCTGTAATCGATACAGGGCCGCCAGGTTCCGTCCTTTCTTGGGAACCAGGAATAAGGGGAGCATTCCACGGGGGGGGGGTATGAGTGGACACTCCTCAATAACTCCATCACTGAGCAATCCCGTGTAATGTTTTTGTAATGAGTTCTTTCGGCTCGAAGACTACTTTTGCGCATGGGCAGGCGATACGCAGGTACTTAAATGGGTTTGTTTAGTACCTTTGTCACGTGGAATACGTGTTGAGAGATCAGTTGGGGTCCAAACCATCGACTCACCATCTAGTGCAACTGCAGCAGATCGTTGCTACGATTACGATTGAGAACCCTGGAGAGTTTTTGGGGACCCTCAATTCAGGATAGTCTGTCAAAGCTAGACAATCTTCTGCACTGGTCCGGGGTGTGGGTGTTGGGAGGGTCAACACAGCAGGACTCGCCTGGCGTGCAACTGCACTCACGATGGACTGTCAGCTGGGGCGTCACCCTCTCACGCATCACGGGGGAGGGAACCTGACAAGGTCGTCAAAGTGAGGTATTTTCTTCCGCAGGGGAAATTTCGACTCTTTGCATGTTGACAACTAAGGATGGCAACTTACCACGTTGCTCACTGTTGTGCAGATGGGTTTTTTTATTTCAAGGGAGTGGCCCTTGACTCGGATGTTCGTTGTACAACCAGACATGGTCTCTTCAATAGCTCCTGAGCTCACGTACACCGTAACAGGAGCGGTGAGGCGAGGTTAGCTGACAAGGTGATCGTCATTACTTTTGTCAAGCAGTCAACTCTGCTCGCTGATGCCACATGGCACGAATCAGACTGTAGCCTGCCGACGGAGATCTGCCGGCTCTTGAATCTGCTAGTCTCTACAACTTGCGGCAGAGTTAGAGTGTAAAGGTTAGACTGGGGGCCGTCCCCAGACGGGGTTTCCATGGGTAACTACACGCTGATGGCCAGGAGGTTGTTGGGCAACGAGCTCTACTACGGAGGTCTCGAATAGGACAAGCGACCGGCCCGGGACGATAGAATGTGCTATGGAAACCTACCGGTTCCAACGATTCCTAGGCACTGTGGCTTACTTGAGACAGTGTAGTAGCACGTAGTGGAGCCTTAGCGCACGGCCCAGCAGGGCACATCCACTCCGTTGAATTCAGCTTTCCACTCAGCTGGATATCTAACGGATCCTTAAGATCTGCCATTGTTTTGAACCTATGTAGCAGGTCACCATGGGAAAACAAATACCATTCTCTGGGACTAGATTTTGCGGACGCTTGTGATCCCTGGACCACATATTCTTAGCGTTGTGGCGACCGCGAACCGTTAGCGGTTTACCTGAGATCCTCTCAAGGTCTGAATGGCAGACCCGGCTCTGTCAACATGGCGCGTTTCGCTGTGAAAGGCAATGTCTCGGAAAAAAGTGGAACGGACAATCGTTAACCTCCGACCGAACCTGTATTAGGAAAAGCCTGAACAGGCTTATGGTGGACAGTGGACTCGATGAGCGGTCACATGGGTTGTATACCGAACATGAAGGCTGACAGGCCGACGAGATCCCTGGAGTCACAGTGCTCGAGTGTGCTAGACACTTTGTTTGACGAGGGGCTCGACCTGGAAGGTACGGTAACGAGGTCTCGGCAAACAACGTAAAGGACACTTGTTTCCTCACTGTCGGCAAGCGTACATGCCCCAGGGCGGCGAATATGGCATTGTGCCGGACAGGGACGGATACAGCGACTCCCGGACAGGGTTACTATGTCTTTCGCTGGTTTTGCGGGACGGCTCTTCCCCCAAACTAGTGGAAGGGCCTTTTCCGAGCAGCAGTGCATTGCACGAAGACTGCTTGCTCCTCTCCGCTGACAGCATTTTACTTTGCAGCTTGGTTTTTTTTTTTTACACTCATGGGAGGTCTTGACTGGAAGTATTGTGATAACATACAGATCCCTCGGCTCGAGGCTGACTATGGGGACGGTTGTGACGGTTACCTTAGATACGGGCATCATGGGGACGGGTTAGGTTACTGGGAATTACTGAGCGTTGAGGAGGTTACCGGTTACTGGGATACTGAGATGGGGACTGTGACGGTACTTTGCGGGGCGGGACTTAGGTTTGTAACACTCGATCGGTAGTGCCTCTGTTTTTGCACGGTTGAAAACAAGGTCAATACCGCTTAGCGGGGTCGAGGAGTTTGAGGTTTGGGGTGTGGTTTGTCTGCTGGCAGACGTTTCGCCTTTGGTCCAGGGAAAGTCGATGAACTGGCTTTTTGTATGGTCTGATTGCTGTTACTGTGGTCTAAGTTTTTACTTAGGCGCGTGTGTTTTAGTGGGGACTGGGGGGTTAGAAACTTTGGGGGGGCTGGGCTGTCTGACCAGCAGCTGATCAAAAAAAACAAAAGTGACTTCCGGCTGCGACCGCCCAGGGTCACTGTGGAACGGCCGCCGGAAGGCATGGGTAGGGGTAATCTCCGCAAAGCGGCAAACCTTGCCTGCTCGAAAGGCCAGGATTTGAGCGAAGTCGTGGCATCATATGCACCCAGGACGTGTTTGCTGAGGGCCGAGTCCTAGGCGGCTCATTGGCAACCCAGGAGGTTTGGGGCGGCATCCCTCCACCTCCCCCCTCCCCCCCTCCCACATGATGCCGACAGCCAGATCATGGGGTATGATGTCTTTAGCAGCAATCCGGCCAATACCATCCACCACTTAGTGGAGTTGATGGCATCAAGTAAAGTCGTGGCGGCTTGTCAAACCGGCAACGCCAAGGCCAGGGGGCTTTCGTGCCGGTACATTGACATTCGGCCAAGACGTGGTAACGATGTAATGTAATTGGCGTTGGCGACTACGCCGAAAATAAGCCTAATTCCTCCTTAAGTTCCTCCCAGATGAATCTTACAACGCGCTTGACAGCTTGCACAAAGGCACTATATCACCGGGTGAGATCCACTGCTGCAACAGCAGCACGTATGTTACTGAAGTATCCGTTGGACTATCAAAATAGAGCCTGAACAGTGTCTCTGGACTGACTGCCAGCATGGCTCTAAACTATTTGAACGACGTCAAAAATAGGGGTCTCGCCCCCCCCCCCCGGGGGGGTATGGGACGATGAGCCGGCCCACCGGTGGCGCGGCTTGTGCACAAGTTGACCAACTGGTGGGGCTCCGATGACCTGCCGCGTGGTTCCGCTGGTGAGGCACCATGCTGGCACCGCAGAAATCTGGACTAACGGCATGGCCACTGCGAGTTTAGTCATGACGTCAATTGTTAAACTGCCAAGTAGGTCACGAGAGGGTTGTACACCGGTCAGAGCAAGAAAATGGTATGCCAATCTGGTACAATTCGAAAAACAGAGTCAAGAGAACTCAGCCCACAGTATAGGTAAGAAAAAAAAACCAACTGTCTTAGTGATGAAATAATTTGAGCAAACAACAATAAAAAGGGAAATATGGTACACTCCCTGAACCACAAAATAAGAGATGTATGCAAGTGAATGTCTACAGGGAAGTGCACAAAAGAAGCTAAGGATAGTCCAATTTACAGGAGTCTGGCAACAAAATTTATGAAAAGGAGTTGAACTGTAAAACACTGGTAGCAAAAATTGCACAAAAATCCAAATAAAATCAGGTACTACACAACACTAAACTGTGCTGCAAGCCACAGTTTAAATAAGATTGCGGGTGCTGCAGTTGCAATTGAACGCAAAAAAAGGGAATAATTTCCTTGCCACAAGGAAGCTGGCACAGAAAGATAATCAGAGTATGGAATAGTGCCAAAAATCCACAGAAAAAAAAAATTACCACTGTATCCAGTATTGCCTATATTGCACGCAAAATAAAATAAGAAAAAATTGCAAATTATTAAATCAAGAATATGGCAAAGTTAACTAGGTGTGGCAGGGTGTACCAGCCCCCGAAAAAAAATTGCACAATCTCAGTGTTCAATTACTTAACTCACAAGGATATTTTTGGTACTAATGGTAAATAAGCAGGTTCCAAAATACACTCAATGACTTGGGTATACCCCCCCCACAAATAGCAAAATGCAATGCACATAGGTGAATATTCACGAGATAAAACATTAGAATTATGTAGAGCAAATAAATGGGTAACAGACAGAACAAGTTTAATGGGCTAGGCACAGTTTGTTATCACTGCAGGTTAGAATAAGCTAATACTTAAGTACTTGAAGATTACACTTATTAAGAAAAAAAATACCATAACCAACAAAACATGTGCAGGGGTGTCAAAATCTGTGGCTAACTTGGCGAGGTGCAACTAACCAAAAAAACAGCACACCAGGAATTACTTGTAAACTGTATATGAGAGGTAAATTGTATAAATGGTTAACAATGAACAATTTAAATCTAATAACTGAGGTGCAAGAAGCAGAATAAAAATTCTGGAATTTAAAATGTCGAGTGCAAAAATAAATTTACAAATTTAAGAAGCTGTCGGTAAGTGGCAAAATGTGCACTGTTGACACAGAACAATTTACTGAAGTATGGCCTTCAGTAACTGTCGTCAACTGTTATTGGTGCAGAGACAGTTAAATAATGTCACAAAATATTAGGAATTGCAAGGTAGTTCACTGTTGACTTAACTTTGAGTGCAGGACGATGTCGAAGGTACGGGGTTGCTGCAGGTCCTGGAACTTTCCGTGATGCTCTTAGTGACACTACACGCCTCGTAGCATTTTGTATACTGCTATGGGGCTTCAATGTCGTAAGAAAAAAAATTATCAGGAATGGATTGGAAGAACGGAAGGGACCGGGGAAACTCTGTGGAGGTAATTAAGATATTAGAGAACGTGGTACCCGGCGTGAACCACAGCTGTAGTGTGTTGTTAACACTGGCAAGCGTGTTCTGGGCGCGCTGCCTGACTGCGGCTTCAGCACACAGGAACAATAACATTTACTGCACTCTCGAACGTTGCTATAAACAAGCTTAAGTTGAAACTTTGAACTGGGAGAGTAAGTTTTACTGTACCAAATCACGGGGAAACAGAACTGGTGATGAAGGGGAAATATAAACAGCAAGGGAAAGGAAAAAAAAACAAAATTTTATAAAACTGGACAACACAAAAAAAAACTGCACTGGTGGAGTTCCGTAGACGCTGTGTAGTGTAGACACTATGTGCGTCACGAGCTGCTGTAGACGCTGACTGAGCTGGTTTAGGGGCTAAGCCAACTGGGTTCCACGGTGGTTTAGCAAGGTGAACTTCTTGGAGGAAAACTGGGAAGAACTCAACAACATGGACGGCGAGATGGACGTCGATGAGTAGCAGAGAAGGCTGTAGAGGAGGTGGTGTGTTTAACACGCTGATTAGGGTTATAAACCAACCCAGAGCTGCCGCGTGGTCAGCGTGGATAACCAACGAAGCCAACACCACTATCGACCTCCCTCTACTAGCTTGTAGATGAGAAGGGCGTAGGGACGCTGTAGGAGGCAGGAGAATGGAGCTGCTGGAGAGTGTTGAAGGGCTGTAGAGAGGGTGTGAGGTGAACACGTGCTGCCAGGATGGGAGATGACGCCGTGACGCCTATGTACAGATTTTGTGGGAAAAATCTAGGCGAAGATCTATCTCAGGTCCCGTCACGACGCGGGGAGTAACAGATAAACTCTTTAGGCAGCATGTGCTTGGATGACGACGGATGATTTTGACTGGCGCTCGACCGATGGTGTGACCCCTCCACCCTGAAGAGGCTCACAATGCCGCTGACTCCGCTGTCCACCACGGTTATTGCGGTTCTTACTGCTGAACAGCGGTTCTGTGCCGATGAAAGGTAGCGTAGGTAGCAATGATACGGCGTGGATTGTTTGGCTTTAATTGGGTAAGGAGTGAGTACACAAGGGCGAGTAGGAAGTGACGCAAGCCAGTCAGGGAGGGGGTGCACTTGTGTCGTCATGTCGGTCGGCCCTCGGAGTGAGCGAGGGTGGGCGGTGCTTCCACTGACCTAGGTAGGGCCTACAGAGGGGGCAGACTGAATGCCGCGAAAATATGATAACTAGTCCGAGGCAGACGGCTAGACTGTGTGCTCTGACAGTAACAGGTGTCTGGAAAAATGATGAGCAGCACGAGGAGGGCGACAGATATTTAGATGTGCCCGTTGTAGTGGACAAAGGTAGGTTGATAAGGACAAGGGACCCTTCGGGGTCCCATTCAGTCAGAGATGAGTGGAAGCAGAAGAGCATGGACGCTACAGGTTGTCTTTTATTTAGATGATGAGAGGACGCAAAAGATAAGGACAAGGGACGCTACACAGAAAAATGGATAGATGTAAAAGATAGACGAACAAGGACCTTACAGGAGTCCCATTCAATCAGTCAATGAATGGATTTGATAAAGGACATGGTAATTTTAGGTGTTACAATTAGATAAGGTGGACCTAAAAGATAAGGTCAAGAACACTAACAGTGGTCGCTTTCACTTAGATGCAGGTGAAACTAAACGCAATTCCAAGAAGTTACATGTATGCTTCTCGTTGTCACATCGTTGACTCTGAGAGCTGCCGCTCCGAAGCTCTCAAATTGGCCCGTTCAAAGATTATTTTATGTATATTTTACAATATGTGCTTTCTATAAAAAAAAGAAAGTATGAGATTTAGAAAACCCTTAAGAGCACTTGAAGACAAGCTGTATGGAAGTATGTAAAGTCGAAAACTTTTCCTTTCTATGATTTCTGACGCGAGAGTGAGTAAACTCTTGCAGGGAAGGGTTTCCGGTCACCGGACCATTTCACTGGGGTAACTTGATGTCTGTGAAGGACTCTTGATTTGATTGGCTAACACGTCGGTCTGGATTTTTAAGACTCCGATCGCGGGTTCTAACCCTTCCCGTGGTATGGTTTGTTTGCAATCGTGTCATTACGATTTCGTGAGTCATGTCTCCCATTCCTCGGCGCTGAATGATTTCTAAATATTTAGCGATTCTCATGACTATAATGATAATAATAAGAAAAACAAAAACTATTGATCTCTGGAACTCCGAGAAACTGTTTTAAGAGATGGAATTCCTCTTTGTGCGCGCGCGCGTGTGTGTGTGTGTGTGTGTGTGTGTGTGTGTGTGTGTGTGTGTGTGTGTGTGTGTGTGTGTGTGTGTGTGTACTCACCTACTCACCTAGTTGAGGTTGCAGGGGTCGAGTCCAAGCTCCTGGCCCCGCCTCTTCACTGGTCGATACTAGGTCACTCTCCCTGAACCGTGAGCTTTATCATACCTCTGATTAAAGCTATGTATGGATCCTGCCTCCACTACATCGCTTCCCAAACTATTCCACTTCCTGACTACTCTGTGGCTAAAGAAATACTTCCTAACATCCCTGTGATTCATCTGTGTCTTCAACTTCCAACTGTGTCCCCTTGTTGCTGTGTCCCATCTCTGGTTAGTTACCATGTTGTCCTAGGCACATGTCGATTAGACACTAGGCCTGTTGTATATGCATGTGTGTGTGTGTGCGCGTGTGTGTGTGTGTGTGTGTGTGTGTGTGTGTGTATGTGTGTGTTTACAATAAACAAGTAATCAACAAAATTCGCAATACCATGGCTAGAATAATTCACAATTAATCCAGAACCTGGAGAGAGAGGAATGTAAATGACGTCTCTTTCTACACTGAACGATTATCTCTCCTTGATAACGTCAATTAAAGTTACTTCTTCTATTCAGGAATTTGTTAGTGAAACTTGTGTAAAGAAACGTATCAGTCTCTTGCATTTGTTTTTCTTATTATTATCATTATAGTCATAGAATCGCTAAATATTTAGAAATCATTCAGCGCCGAGGAATGGAGACATGACTCACGAAATCGTAATGACACGATTGCAAACAAACCATACCACGGGAAGGGTTAGAACCCGCGATCGAGTCTTAAAAATCCAGACCGACGCGTTAGCCAATCAAATCAAGAGTCCTTCACAGACTCCAAGTTACCCCAGTGAAATGGTCCGGTGACCGAAACCCTTCCCTGCAAGAGTTTACTCACTCTCGCGTCAGAAATCATAGAAAGGAAAAGTTTTCGACTTTACATACTTCCATACAGCTTGTCTTCAAGTGCTCTTAAGGGTTTTCTAAATCTCATACTTTCTTTTTTTTATAGAAAGCACATATTGAAAATATACATAAAATAATCTTTGAACGGCCAGATTTGAGAGCTTCGGAGGCGGATCTCTCAGGAGTCAACGTTTGACAAAGAGAAGCATACATGTAGCATTCTTGTAATTGTCGTTTAGTTTCACCTGGCATCTAAGTGAAAGCGACACTTGTAGTGTTCTTGACCTTATCTTTAGGGTCTCCTTATCTAATTGTAACACCTATAATGTCCAATTGTCCTTATCTATATCCATTCATTGTCTGATTGAATGGGACTCCTGTAATGTCCTTGTCGCTATCTTTTACAATCTATCCATTTCTGTGTAGCGTCCTTGTCCTTATCTTGCGTCCTCTCATCATCTAAATAAAAGACACCTGTAGCGTCCATGCTCTTCTGCTTCCACTCATCGTCTGACTGAATGGGACACCCGTAGGGTCCTTGTCCTTATCACCTACCTTTGTCCACTACAACGGGCACACCTAATATCTGTCGCCCTCTCGTGCTGCTCATCATTTTTCCAATCCTCCGTTTTCCCCTTCCTCTGAGGACAGCGTTAATGTTATCCCTCTCACGTCTTCTGCAATACCAGCAATTATACAATCACTATGTCACAATTTATCAGTAGACCCATAAATTCCGAGAAAGTTTATGGGAAGCTTCTCTTGATATTTTCAACGGTGTAATACCAATATGGCCTCTATATAATTCCCGGAGACTTTTACGTCTTCCCTTCACCATTTTTCCATCCTTCTTCATCCTATCCTTCTCCCCATTATCTTTCCTTTACGCTTGTTCCCCTTTCCTTCCTGTTCTCAATCCTTCCACCCTATTCCTCATACTTGACCTACCCCTCTTTATCTCCCTCTTCCACTTCCTTTCATTCATCCTCTCTCTCTCCCACCTTCCAACAACTCCAGTCTCTATCTCCTTGTACTTCTCCTCATTATCATTATGCCCCCAACCCTCTCCCCTCTCCCTCTTCTTCCTTCTCTCTCTCTGTCTTTCATTATCGTTCCTTCCACAATGGCCTCTTCCAAGACACCGTCTTTTCAAATGTCACCTTTACAATTGTATATCTTTTTATGGTTCTTTTTTTTTATTCAGCCGCGAGTTACATTTGAATGACTGGATACTAAACAGAGACATTTCTCACTGACCCTTTTTCAGGCCATCGGTGCCAGACACCAATATAACACTATTGCTACTTCACATATATCAAGTTAATAATGTTGCAATCTAACTACCAAGTCTATCTTTTCTCTGAGGATGAGGGTCCCTAGATGTTCTAGAGGTGATACCTCCCTGTGTTATATATATATTAATATAATATATATTTTATATATATTATATATATTATATATATATATATATAATATATATAATATATCATATAATATATGTCGTGCCGAATATGTTAAAACTGGTGAATTAGCAAGAACTCATTTAAAATTAAGTCCTTTCTAAAATTTCTCTTATTACGTTTAAAATATATTTTTTTTCATATAATGTTAATGTAAAAAATTTTTAATTTTGCACCAAAAGAATCTTAGAAAACTTACCTAACCTTATTATAACAAGAGCAATTTATTTTAGCCTAACCCAACAAATATATTTTAGATTTGTTTGCAGTAATTTAATACTAAACACACACAGTGAAATATATTTTTTCGTTAGGTTCAGAATGATTTTGGCGAATTATTGCATCACAAATTTTCACTTGTCTTATTGGCAAGATGAGCGTTGCTATTTTAAAGCCAAGATCGCAAATTCTGCCTATTCGGGCACGACATATATATATATATATATATAATATATATATATATAATATATATATATATATATATATATAATATATATAATATAATATATATAAATAATTTCAATAAGATCACAGTAAACAGGGGATTTTCAAAAGTTGAGAAAGTAGTATCAAGCAAGTCCATGGTCGACAGGAATATAATTTTAAACTTGTTTCATAAAAAAACA
>NC_069494.1:20650062-20671674 GCF_026875155.1 Cherax quadricarinatus
CTTTACTGCTAAAATTCCACTACATCATTTGAGGCATTTAGCAGTTCTGTGCAAACAAGTGACTCTGCAATGTACAGGCCAACCCCCCCCTTTTGCCTGTTCACTCTGTCACATCTGTATAGGTTGTAACCTGGGATCCATATTTCGTTGTCCAAGTGATCCTTTATGTGGGTCTCAGTGAAAGCCGCGAACATTGCCTTTGCCTCTGCAAGCAGTCCACGGATGAAAGGTATTTTGTTGTTTGTTGCTGGTTGCTGGTTGCTTCGACCTGATGCTTTACCAGATCGCATCAATAGTGAACCTACCATCATTCTTGGAGATTTTATTGCCAGACATAAGAATATTGGTGGGTCTATAACAAACACCAATGGAATTAAACTAGTGAGATTGCTAAATGAGCATGATAATGTTCGAATTGTGGGCACTACTGAGCCTACTCACATATATGGTGGCATACTAGATCTGTGTCTTGGATTTAATACATCATATACGATGCATGACTCTGCCATAGTTGATGATCTTCTATCTGGTCACTTCCCAAGACTAACAACTGTCAATCTTGATCACATCTCCAGCAATCAAGGAGCTAAATACAGAAGGAGGAAACTTATTCCAAACCAGAACACAGAGACAATTTTATTAACCACTTGGATCAATGGTATAAGAATTACGAGCCCATTGGCACACAAAATTTAATGATGATTTAATTCCCACTATTGAGAGTGTTCTCACAGATCAAGTGGGCAGGAATAGGAAACAAAGACCCACCACTATAAATAACAATAAAAACCAATGTAAATACTATAATGATCCACAGCTGCGCAATCTAACACATGCAGCTAGGAAAATTTGGTAAAGCATACCGTGAATGTAGAACCCCAACCTGCTCAGAACTTTCCAAGCTGCACTAACAAATGAAAGGGAAATAGAAAGGAAGAACTTAGGCAACAGGAATGGAAACAGTTTGTTAGTGGATTAAATAGGTCCACCCCTTTGAGTCTGGTTTGGAAATGTAAAAAATAAAATAACCAGGAAAAAGACTGGCAATGTTGCCATCCCTTTCCTCTTAAAAAAGCAAATGACCTCATAAATGACTGGTCCAAAACATCCAGGCATGATAGCCTTCCATCTCATATTAGAAAAAATTTAGAGAGTACTTTGAAAAAATGTGAAACTGATTAATTTTATGAGCCAAAATTTTGATGAGAGTGATTGCCTCTTTACCGAGTATGAATTAGATAATGCATTAACCAAAGGGTCGATCAACGCCCCTGGAGAGGATGGTATAACCTATGATATTCTCAGAACTCTAAGGCACGTGCCTGATAACCCTTTGTTGGCACTGTATAATCTCAGTTACATTGGGGGCGTTTTTTCCTACTTCCTGGACCAATAGTCTCATTGTGTCTACCCTAGCCCCAACAGCCTGATACATTTAGGCCGATCTCCTTAACTAGTTGTCTTTGTATAACTTTTGAAAGAATGATGTTTAAACAGACTGTACTACGAATCAGACACAACTTTCCCCCTACCTCTATGGGTTCATGAAAGGTAAAAGTGGGGCAGAACTGTTTTCCACCTTCTCACTGCACACACCTCACTAGTTTTAAAACCACTTTCTTGATCTAAAATCTGCATTTGATATTGCGAACAGAACCGCTATACTACATGAACTAGCCAAAATGAATATTGGGGGTAGCTTACTCTGCTGGAAAAATAGGATACCTGTCAAATAGTATCCTCTGTCCTTTCCCAAGGTTTCAGAAGTGATTCTAAAGAAATGTCTTTAGGTACACCCCCAGGGAGGAGTTCTTAGTCCCATGCTATTAATATTCTGATTAATGCTCTCCTAAATCTTACCTGCCTCACCAAAAACATATAGCTATAAGCTATGCTGATGATATCATGATCCATACAACAGGCATAAGAAGATGAATACCATTCTTAATGAAGTTAAAGCAATTTGTAATCGACTAGGCCTCATAATATCTTCCTCTAAAACTAAGATATTAACAAGCAAACGACATCCCCACCCATCTATTTGCAGGTGAAATCATTAGGCTACGTTAAACTTACAGATATCTTGGTGTAGATGTACCCTTTAACAAACCACTATACCACAACTAAACAAGAAATGTAAAGCTAGGCTAAATGCTCTCAAAGCTGTTGCGGCTACAATCCCAACTATGGTGCTAATGTGAGAATCGTGAGAATGATGTACATAGCCTATGTTAGGTCCTTAATTGATTATGCTGCTCCCATGTTGGATATTAGCTAGAGAAAGTTCTCTCCGACCCTTGGAGTTAATGCAAATGAAGCTCTCAGGATTATTGTTGCTGTCCCAGATCTACAAAAGTTCTTAACATGAGGAAGGAGCTTGGTATTTCTAGTATCATGATAGGATTTTTGAAATTAACACTGTAATCGGTATTAGAATGTTTTAGAAACGAACCAGACAAAATGTCACAGTGAATCTTACCAAGTGGGCTAGAGGTAAATACACACAGATCTAAATGGATTGTGAAAACGTGCAATTGCATTAAGTTTTATAACCTGCATGAACTGTATCACTGTAGGCAACAAGAGCATTTCACCCCTCCATGGAAGATGTGTTCATTTAATATCACATACCTACAAGTCCCTCCCAAGAAGCTCATTGCTAGTAATCCCTTCCTTAAATCTCTTGTTAGAGCAACTGCTCAAGAAGAAATTTCTCACCTAGCTGGTAGTAACAAAATTTTCACAATTATATACACTGATGGATCTAAACAGGAGTCCCCTTTGGCAGGGCTGCATCTGCTCTTGTTGCCACCTCCCTAGTTAAGAACGATAATAAATTTGTTGAGTTAGGCGTCTACACTGCAAACTGAATTGTTTGCAATCCTAATGGCGCTAAAGCTAACCTATGACACTGAGCTTGGACCTCTATCATCATTACTGATTCTAATGCATCATTGAAGGCTCTTGGCTCATATAATGACTCCAACAACATGCTCATTGGGGAAGCCAGGTATAGATACTCAAAAATTAGGGACAAAGGAATTAATGTACAATTGCTATGGATCCCATCACACATTGGATTACTCCTTCATGATAAGTTGATATGTTACCAAGAAGAGTATCCAGAAGGAAATGTAGAATATAACTTTGGTAAACTGTGTCTAGCATTAGGAAAATATTAGGAGAGAAGTAAAAAATGAAAATGATTGTTATAGGAATGCAGTTAGAAGCCTGAGTAGATCTATAACCCACTATGATAACATGAACGTAGATAAGTATTTTATGGAGCAACTTGCAATGGAACAGACTGACTGATGTTTTTAGTGGCCAGGGTTAGGCTTGGTTACAAGTACTTCTGGCAGTTTTGGGAGACCCCACAGATGAATGAAACAAACTAAATGTAAATTATGTGATCAGGCATATGGTCACTCTCTTGAACACTATGTGCTTAATTGTCCACTTATTGAGGAGTACAGAGAGACAGTATAATAACCTATGTGACATGTCAAGATATCTTATTAATGAAAATAAGATACCAGATATACTAAGCAAATTTCCTAAATTTGCTTGTAACAGATAAGTGAACTATAGATATGTAGATATAAATCCATATGTATTCCTGTTAACCCTTTAGGGCCTAGTTCCTAGGCCTTTTGTGTATCCATATGCTCTCGCGCTACCGTCCACAGGATGGATATGGGGTGCACAATAAACTAGCCACTTCGGTGGCAAAATCTAATTCAGGTATACTCAAATACAGTTACATAGATTATCATACACAGCAGCATATGTGTAGAGAACCTGGGATAACCCAAAAAAAGTCAGACATAAGAACATAATGAACACTGTAGCAGGTCTACTGGCCCATGCGAGGCAGGTCCAAGTCTCCTACCGGCTTAAGCCAATACCCCAACCTAGTCACGTCAGGTCACATTCACTTAAGGAAGGGGCATGGCATCTGACCTATTATCACAACCTAGTCAGGTCCAACTCACACCCACTCGCACCCACTCATGCATTTATCTAACCTATCTTTAAAACTACACAACGTTTTAGCCTCTATATCTGTACTCTGGAGTTTGTTCCACTCATCCACAACTCTATTACCAAACCAGTGCTTTCCCACATCCTTCCTGAATCTGAATTTTTCCAACTTAAAGCCATTGCCATGAGTCCTGTCTAGGCTAGATATTTTTAGCATGCTATTTACATCCCCTTTATTTATTCCTGTCTTCCACTTATACACCTCAATCATATCCCCCCTAACTCTACGCCTTTCTAGAGAGTGCAGATTCAGGGCCTCAGTCTATCCTCATAGGGAAGATTTCTGATACATGGGATCAACTTTGTCATCCTCCTTTGTACGTTTTCAAGAGCATTTATGTCCATTCTATAATATGGTGATCAAAACTGTGCAGCATAATCTAGATGAGGCCTAACCAAGGATATATAGAGCTGAAGAACAACCTGAGGACTCCTATAATTTATGTTTCTCGATATGAAGCCAAGGATTCTGTTCACTTTATTGTGAACACTTATGCACTGAGTCACTTGTTTGCACAGAACTGCTTAATGCCTCAAATGATGTAGTGGAAGTTTTAGCAGTAAAGATCGAGAACCAAAACCTAGTCATTGTGGTAGTCTACAAGCCTCCGGATGCAACGTCCCAGCAATTCCAGGAACAGCTGTTAAAAATTGACCGGATCGGATCGAGGACGACGAGAGCTGTCGTAAGATGGGAAGGAAGAAGGATAAGGAAGGATGGAAATAACTGGAAAAGGATGGGGAGTAGGGGAAGAGGAGGAATCAAGGCAAGTGGCCCAACCATTTTGGGACATGTGGTACAAAAGTACTGGAGACGTAGATAGAGAGGCTTGACTGATGTCATTGCTTGGCTCACTAGGAGAGGATGGTGAAGGCAGCGGTAGGAGCTGGGAGTGTCAGAAGGCAGCAAGCAGGATGAGTTGGTTATGGTCTTAAACCGTTTATCAGTGCGGTATATTGTTTTCGAGAGAGTTGTATCACACTTATGGGAGAGCTGTAGTAGTATTCGTTGGTTTGGAGGTGGTGGAGTATCTGGTTGTAGGTAGGGAATGGTCTTTCTTCGCTTTGGTACGATACAGTGTTGTCTTGGAGATGTTGGATGAGTTCTAGGCGAGTCATGCTTGCAGGGTATAGCCTCGTGGTGTAGAATTCGAGTCCTTTGTGTTTAACCCATGGTGTTCCAGGTAATCGACGTGAGCTAAGTAGAGAAGGCGGTGGTGGAGTAGAGGAAGGTGGTGTTGCTTCGTTTTCAACTTCAGTAGACGAATTAGAAGATGTTTCTGGTGGTAAGGCTTCTGATTGGTTGGATTCAGTGAGAGGTGGTGGCGGTGGAGGCTTCTCATTGGTCGTTGTTGGATTGACGTCACTAGTTGGTGGTGTTGGTGGAACTTCTGCAGAAGAGTTGGCGATTAAGTTTTTGGTGAATTTGAGAATTTCTTCAGAAGGTGGAGATGCTGGAAATGTAAATGAAGGCATGTTATTTAATGCAAATAACTCGTTGATGGTAGAGTTAAATGATCCAGGTACAGCCATGTTTTGCATATGAGCGTATAGTAGACAGTAGTGAATCTTCGTTACGTCACATGTTGGAGGAGTGATGGTAGTGGTGGTGGTGGAGGCGAGCTGAGTAGATGCTTGAAGTAATTTTGTAGTGTCTGCTTGTATTTTTGCAATTGCTGCATACGTTGGAGTGTTGCTAGTAGGTTTGTTCTTTGCTGCATCTTGTGTTTTCTTCATAATATCCTTTCTTGTAGGACATTTTGCTGCCAGTGTATGGTGATCATTACTCTTGCAGTTTAAGCACGCTGGTTATGTTGGAGCAGCAGCGGTGCAGGAACTGAAGGTGTGTCCCTCACTACCACATGTAGTGCAGAACTTCTTGTCTTTTACTGGACATGCTTGGTGGTGTGATGGTATGAATAACAGTTCCAGCAATGTTGGATGTACTGATATCTCTCTGCTTCAATGTAGGTAGGGCTGATGTAGTAGTAGTAGACAGCAAGACCTTCGTTCAGTGCAGTGGCAGCCATGTTCACGTCGGTGAAGGTGACCTTGATCATGGACGTTGCATTTGGATTTTGTAATGCTGTCAACAGTAGCCCAAGTATTTTGCGTCTCGATGGATGACTTGAGTTCAGCAGGTGTTTGAGACGTCAGAATCTTGTCCAGTTTTTTAGGAATACTGATTTCCTTGCCCTGAGGGTAGGAGATGACGTAACAGTAAACCCTTGAGCAGTAAGAGTAGTGATGGCTTCTGTAGTGAGTAGCTTCTCTGCTTCAGCATCATCGTGACACACAACAATGAATGCTTCTTTCAGTGACAATATGGTGTTGAATTTTACTTCCAGTGCTCCCTGAACAACAGTTGCAAGAGCAATCTTCGTTGAATCATCAACGGTACCATTTCTTGGTTTGATCTTGACACGATTTGCGTAGCTCATCGTGTAATTCAAGGCGATGACAACGCTGGTAAAGGTTCCCCTCCCCAACGGGGATCGTAGGGAGACAAAGTAAGGAGAGCTGCTATGACCTGCCTGGGCGAGAGTCAAGAGCAGAATCATATCGTATTTTCGAGAACAGGAAGGAAAGGGAGAACAAGCGTGAAGGAAAGATAATGGGGAGAAGGATAGGATGAAGAAGGATGGAAAAATGGTGAAGGGAAGACGTAAGTCTCCGGGAATTATATAGAGGCCATATTGGTATCACACCGTTGAAAATATCAAGAGAAGCTTCCCATAAACTTTCTCGGAATTTATGGGTCTACTGATAAATTGTTGACATAGTGATTGTATAATTGCTGGTATTGCAGAAGACGTGAGAGGGATAACATTAACGGTGTCCTCAGAGGAAGGGGAAAACGGAGGATTGGAAAAATGATGAGCAGCACGAGAGGGCGACAGATATTAGGTGTGCCCTTTGTAGTGGACAAAGGTAGGTGATAAGGACAAGGACCCTACGGGTGTCCCATTCAGTCAGACGATGAGTGGAAGCAGAAGAGCATGGACGCTACAGGTGTCTTTTATTTAGATGATGAGAGGACGCAAAGATAAGGACAAGGACGCTACACAGAAAATGGATAGATGCAAAAGATAGCGACAAGGACATTACAGGAGTCCCATTCAATCAGACAATGAATGGATATAGATAAGGACATTGGACATTATAGGTGTTACAATTAGATAAGGAGGACCCTAAAGATAAGGTCAAGAACACTACAAGTGTCGCTTTCACTTAGATGCCAGGTGAAACTAAACGACAATTACAAGAATGCTACATGTATGCTTCTCTCTGTCAAACGTTGACTCCTGAGAGATGCCGCCTCCCGAAGCTCTCAAATCTGGCCGTTCAAAGATTATTTTATGTATATTTTACAATATGTGCTTTCTATAAAAGAAAGAAAGTATGAGATTTAGAAAACCCTTAAGAGCACTTGAAGACAAGCTGTATGGAAGTATGTAAAGTCGAAAACTTTTCCTTTCTATGATTTCTGACGCGAGAGTGAGTAAAGACTTGCAGGGAAGGGTTTCCGGTCACCGGACCATTTCACTGGGGTATCTTGATGTCTGTGAAGGACTCTTGATTTGATTGGCTAACGCGTCGGTCTGGAGTTTTAAGACTCCGATCGCGGGTTCTAACCCTTCCCGTGGTATGGTTTGTTTGCAATCGTGTCATTACGATTTCGTGAGTCATGTCTCCCATTCCTCGGCGCTGAATGATTTCTAAATATTTAGCGATTCTCATGACTATAATGATAATAGTAAGAAAAACAAAAACTATTGATCTCTGGAACTCCGAGAAACTGTTTTAAGAGATGGAATTCCTCTTTGTGCGCGTGCGCGCGCGTGTGTGTGTGTGTGTGTGTGTGTGTGTGTGTGTGTGTGTGTGTGTGTGTGTGTGTGTGTGTGTGTGTGTGTGTGTGTGTGTGTATGTGTACTCACCTACTCACCTAGTTGAGGTTGCAGGGGTCGAGTCCGAGCTCCTGGCCCCGCCTCTTCACTGGTCGCTACTAGGTCACTCTCCCTGAGCCGTGAGCTTTATCATACCTCTGCTTAAAGCTATGTATGGATCCTGCCTCCACTACATCGCTTCCCAAACTATTCCACTTCCTGACTACTCTGTGGCTAAAGAAATACTTCCTAACATCCCTGTGATTCATCTGTGTCTTCAACTTCCAACTGTGTCCCCTTGCTGCTGTGTCCCATCTCTGGTTAGTTACCATTTTGTCCTAGGCACATGTCGATTAGACACTAGGCCTGTTGTATATGCAGGTACTCACCTAGTTGAGGTTGCGGGGGTCGAGTCCGAGCTCCTGGCCCCGCCTCTTCACTGATCGCTACTAGGTCACTCTCCCTGAGCCGTGAGCTTTATCATACCTCTGCTCTGTGTGTGTGTGTGTGTGTGTGTGTGTGTGTGTGTGTGTGTGTGTGTGTGTGTGTGTGTGTGGTGTGTGTGTGTGTGTGTATGTATTTGTGTGTTTACAATAAACAAGTAATCAACAAAATTCGCAATACCATGGCTAGAATAATTCACAATTAATCCAGAACCTGGAGAGAGAGGAATGTAAATGACGTCTCTTTCTGCACTGAACGATTCTCTCTCCTTGATAACGTCAATTAAAGTTACTTCTTCTATTCAGGAATTTGTAGTGAAACATGTGTAAAAAAAACGTAATCAGTCTCTTGCTTTTATAGTTTTTAAAAAGGTATATGGCAGGGTGTAAACGAGGCAGTAATGCTAGTATTGTTAACGTTAACCAGAAAGATATAAACAACGAAAATTTACTATACACAGTAACACTAACATACACACAACACACTGCTACACACAATAACAGAAGATATACATAGTATGCATAAATTTAAATATAGTATTATGCAGAAAATCCTACGCTAAAAAAAATAGAAACTATGAAACATAAAATAGCAAAATCAATTTACAAAAGTAGCCTCTCATGCAAAGCCCTGGCTAGACGAATCCTTCCGTCTTGCTGGTCTATGTTTCGAGCGAGTCCAGGAAGTTGCAATTAACTCATTCTCCTCCTGTTCTTCAAGTTCCTCCTGGTGGACTGTTTGAACCCACTGTGTGCGAAACGTTCCTCAATAAAGATACCCAAGAGTTGCACATGTGTCTAATTTATCAAGGTGAGTGCGGCTATGAGCCACTAGACAGAATGTGAGATGAGTCCCGTACCACTGAGCCACGAGACTCAATATGGGGGGTGAGTGCGCTGTGAGTGAGCCACGAGACTCAGAAGCGAGTTGAGTGTGCATGCGCTTTGACTATCCTATCGGCGAGGAATCTTGAAAGTGTTAGTCAGTTTGTTCTTCAGACAGGAAGCTGAAAATCGCAGCTGTCTATACCGTCCAGCTGAAGCCTAATATAATGTGGTTATGAGATCCGCCAGCTTTTACGTTATTTAATGATATGGTAATTATATTTTAAACTTTAGACTTGTAAAATTTTAAATGGTTTATAAAATAAGATATTTCGTAATGTTTTAATTTTTTTTTTGTAATTCTGTATTTATTGTTAATCTGAATATATGATATTGGAGATATAAATCAAGATGTCTTCATGTTAACCCTTTTAAGGTCTAGTTCATAGGATTTTCTGTGCATCCATATAGTGTTTCGCTACCGTTCACGTTATGGATATAGGTGCACAAACTGCGTCGGCTGCAAAATCTGACAAAAATACGTGGAAAGACGATCCAGAAGCTTCCTGGGAAGAGGATCAACTGTGTTGCAGAAGCCGAAGCTATGATTGAAATTGTTAGATACGTTTATGAGTTCTGATTCTACGATCTTATTTCTCGGGGTGTCCTTTTCCGTGAAAATGAGACTACTCCCTCGTGGCATCACCCCAAAAAGCAGTGTAAATTGGCCTGCCAACCCAAGCAAAGACTTCCCAGAACATTAAAATGGTATAAATACCGACAGGTTGTTAGGTAAACACATATGCAACAGTTAGGTATCTTTATTTCGAAACTTTTCGCCTACACAGTGGGCTTCTTCATTCGAGTACAGAAAAGTTGATAGAAGCAGAAGAGACGATGTAATCAGTCCATCCCCCTTTAAAAGTTTTGAGGTGAGGGACTGACCACCTCAAAATTTTAAGGGTGATGGACTGATTACATCGTCTCAAGTATCTTCTGCTTCTATCAACTTTTCTGTACTCGACTGAAGAAGCCTACTGTGTAGGCGAAACGTTTCGAAATAAAGATATTTAACTGTTGCATATGTGTCTTACCTAACAAAGACTTCCCTCTCCCACAACTTTTCTCGCATTTATCCTGACTTCACTTTACTGTGTTTTCTTATATATACTCACCCTTTTTCTTCAGGTTAATATATTTATGAAATAAAAACAATCACAGCCGGCGAGACGTCGTTAATAAAGGTGCGCATAATAAATTCCGTTTCTTTTACCTTTGATTGGTATTTTATTTTCTTTCTCCCCGGGCCCAAGAACCGGGACTGAATGTACCGTTGAATGTAAACACGGGTCAGTGACTGCTTACATATACAACTCACGAAATCATAACACAAATGCTAGCAAATCACGGATGGAGCTTAAACTCATGGGAAGTGGGGCGCAAAAAACCCACTGGCCATGGGTTCAATCCCACCCGTTCCGGGGTTTACATACTTGTCACGCCCAAAATTTTAGTGGAGGTGCACAGCCCTTGCTCTTTTCCTCCCGTGGCTACACCTGCCCTTAATACATTTATATACTTCAATGACAAGTCTACATAATTTCACATAGTCAAAAAACCAACACATTTTATGGAAATGCTCACAAAATAAACATGAAAGCCATTAGCCAGTGTCCGGGTGTTGGACATGTCAGTTACACTGTTGGTGAGTGTAAATGTAAAGTAGCTGAGTGTTATTGTCACAACACACACAAGTTAGAGTTTATTGTCCACACATACAAAAGTTGAGTGTTATTGTCCACATACACACAAGTGAGTGTTATTGTCCACACACACACAAGTTGAGTGTTATTGTCCACACACCACACAAGTTGAGTTTATTGTCCACACACACACAAGTTGAGTGTTATTGTCCACAAAACACACAAGTTGGTGTTATTGTCCACAACACACAAGTTGAGTGTTACCGTCCCACACACACACAATTGAGTGTTATGTCCACACACACACAAGTTGAGTTTTAAATGTCCACACACACACAAGTTGAGTGTTATTGTCCACACACACACAAGTTGAGTGTTATTGTCCACACACACACAAGTTGAGTGTTATTGTCCACACACACACAAGTTGAGTGTTATTGTCCACACACACACAAGTTGAGTGTTACCGTCCACACACACACAAGTTGAGTGTTATTGTCCACACACACACAAGTTGAGTGTTATTGTCCACACACCACAAGTTGAGTGTTATTGTCCACACACACACAAGTTGATTTGTTATTGTCCCACAACACACACAATTTGAGTGTTACCGCCACACACACCAAGTTGAGTGTTTATTGGCCCACACACCACACAATTGAGTGTTACCGTCCCAAAACACACACAAGTTGAGTGTTATTGTCCACACACACACAAGTTGAGTGTTATTGTCCACACACACACAAAGTTGAGTGTTATTGTCCACACACACACAAGTTGAGTGTTTTTCGTCCACACACACACAAGTTGAGTGTTACCGTCCACACACACACAGTTGAGTGTTCCGTCCACACACACACAAGTTGAGTGTTACCGTCCACACACACACAAGTTGAGTGTTACCGTCCACACACACACAAGTTAGTGTTATTGTCTACAACACACACAAGTTGGGGTGTTACCGTCCACACACACACAACTTGAGTGTTACCGTCCACACACACACAAGTTGAGTGTTATTGTCTACACACACACAAGTTGAGTGTTACCGTCCACACACACACAAGTTGAGTGTTATTGTCTACACACACACAAGTTGAGTGTTACCGTCCCACACACACCAAGTTGAGTGTTATCGTCCACACACACACAATTTTGAGTGTTATCGTCCACACACACACAAGTTGAGTGTTATCGTCCACACACACACAAGTTGAGTGTTACCGTCCACACACACACAAGTTGAGTGTTATCGTCCACACACACACACAAGTTGAGTGTTATCGTCCACACACACACAAGTTGAGTGTTATCGTCCACACACACACACAAGTTGAGTGTTACCGTCCACACACACACAATTTTGAGTGTTATTGTCCACACACACACAATTTTGAGTGTTATTGTCCACACACACACAAGTTGAGTGTTATTGTCCACACACACACAAGTTGAGTGTTATTGTCCACACACACACAAGTTGAGTGTTATTGTCCCACACACACAAGTTGAGTGTTTATTGTCCACACACACACAAGTTGGTGTTATTGTCCACAACCCCACACACAAGTTGAGTGTTATTGCCACAAAACACACAAGTGAGTGTTATTGTCCACACACACAAAAGTTGATTGTTATTGTCCACCACACACACAAGTTGAGTGTTATTGTCCACACACACACAAGTTGAGTGTTATTGTCCACACACACACAAGTTGAGTTTTTATTGCCACACACCACAAAAGTTGAGTGTTATTGTCCCCCCACACACACAATTGAGTGTTATTGTCCACACACACACACAAGTTGAGTGTTATTGTCCACACACACACACAAGTTGAGTGTTACCGTCCACACACACACAAGTTGAGTGTTATTGGCCACACACACACAAGTTGAGTGTTACCGTCCACACACACACAAGTTGAGTGTTATTGTCCACACACACACAAGTTGAGTGTTACCGTCCACACACACACAAGTTGAGCACATATGGCCGACTTGGTTCCATTCTGCTTTAATATTTTTATCTCTTGTATTAGGTATATTTAGTTTTTTCTGCTCTTTTCTTTCGTCTTTCTTACTCCATTTTCCCCTCGTTCATTCTTTCTTTCATCTCTCTCTCGCTCGAAATAAAACATTTCTTTCAGTTTTGTAGGAGGGCTATATATTCCCTTTCTCACAGACGGGGTCTGTAAAACAATTTTTACCGCCAGACTTTAGAAAAGTTCAATAACGTAAGAACAGTTCAAATAATCTGTTAAAAAAAAAACATGTACTGGTGATACAGGTGAAAAAAAAAGCAAAATGATTTTCGTCCAAAAACAGCCAGATATTTATCAAGTTCCTCTGTGTGAGGTAATAACTAAAACGCATAAGTACACTAGAGGGACTAGTACCGAACTTGCACACGAAAATCACTCACTACAAAGCAAAAGACTTTGGGAGACGATGCACCATCCCCCAATGAAAAACAGGGGGGTCACTAACACGTTAAGAGACCATACAATAAGTGTCAGGGGCCCGAGACTGTTACTGCCTCCCACACACATAAGGGGGATTACCAACAGAACCCCTGGGAGTCTTCAAGCTGGCACTGGACCCAAACACCTAAAGTCAGTTTTCCCGGTCAGCCGGGGTGTGGCTCGTACGTTGGTTTGCTGCAGCCACACAACAGCCTGGTTTTATCAGGCTCTGATCCACCAGGAGGCCTGGCACAGACCGGGCCGCGGGGGCGTTGACCCCGGAACTCCTCCAGGTAAACACTGTACGGTGTGTATCCTGTTACTGATCTCTGTACACTGAAGGGACTAGTGACGTGCTCTTTGGCTGGTGGTATTATGTTTTCCGGGAAACACAGTTTTCTCCTGACTTTGCCTTTATTTCACATTTTAAATCATATGATTTCCACTAAATTGTCCTCTAATGAAAAAGCTTAGATAAAATCGTACGATGCCCACGGGTGAGCTTCCACCTTATATAAAAAAAACAGATTTCGTTTTATAATTATGGTATACGCAGAACAAGAAAATTTCCGAGTGATTAAGAGTGTTAACATCATAGGTGTGGACGCGTACATTTACAATAGCAAACTTCATCACCTTCTGAAAACCTGTTGTGTCTAATAAAGGTTTTCAGGGTTACTTTTGTCAAGGATTATTTTAAAGTTGACTACTTTATGTAACATTATCTGCATAATCTTGTGGTAACCAGGACCGATGATAAAGTCTTCACTATGGCAAAAAAGTGTTGATTAGCGCATTATATCATTCAAAAGCGGAAGTAATTGATGGCTGATCGTGTTCCTGGTTTGAGAACTGGTATACATTCATGGCCACTTTATTAAATGTACCTTTATAAATGCTTAATGCAATTATCTAAATTAGCCAATCACGTGGCAGCATTTCAATGCGTAAAAGCATGAAGATAGGCCAAGAGGTTCAATTGCTGTTTTCGACCGAACATTAGACTGGGAAGAAATGTATCTATATGACTTCGACCGTGGAATGATTGTTGGGGCGCGACGGGGTGGGTTGAGTACCTCAAACTGCTGATCTGACATTATCACGCACGCAGTTTGAAGAGTTTACAGAGAATTTTTGAAAAAACCCCATAATATCCAGTTGAGCAGGCAAAAGCTCCCTTGGTAATGAAAAAGGTCAGAGGGGAATGGCCAGACTGGCTAACAGGAAGGTAGCAGTAATTTACTGAACCACGCATTCAGAACCAAACAGCTCTGAAAACACAACACGTCAAACCTTGAAGTGGATGGGATACAGCATCACAATACACACCGGGAAACCACTCCAGTCATTTAGAAAAGGAAACTGAGGCACAAGCTTACCAAAACTTGACAACCGAAGAATTGGAAAAGTCACCTGGTCTGACAAATCGCGATTTCTGCTGAGACAGAAGTAAACCTTTGGTGGAACGGGGATTTTTCAGCATGAAATTTCAGCTGACAGATCTGCAGAAACTGCAAGATGCTATCATGTCAACAAGTCCAGAATCCAAGGAATGTTTTCAACACCTTGTTTAAACCATGCCACGAAAAATTCAGGTTGTTCTGGGAACAAAAGGGAAGCCTACCCAGTACTAGAGGAAAATTAGAAAACAGGGTCGTAAGCACCCTTCAAATTTTGGGAAGATTCAAAAAAGACTTAAATTAATTATAATCAAATAATAGTGCGCCAAAACCGACAAGGGTCATGCAGCACCGCAGAACAGAAAATAGTGCCGAGGCTAAAAAAGCTAAAGGGGGAGAGGGACAGAGGAAGAGTAGAAAAGGGGTTTAAAGAAACACTATGGTTATGCGTCAAAGTTTATCTAGTAAAGCATTTGCTGACAAAAGCAAAAAGAGGTCGTAAGTCAAAGGCATGGCCGTCTGCAAGAAGGGAAGATAAGGTAAGAGCGGTAAGGGCGGCGGCGTCGGAGGTAAATCCTGTAGCTCTTTGATAACCAGACACCACAAGTGCAGAACTGAAAAAGGAATCTGACAAACCCCACAGAGAGGAAAAGGGTGTCGTTCCATGAGATACACATGAGAAAGGCGGGTATGGCCGAAGCGGAGACAGAGAGTGTAGTCTCTCGGGAACGGCAGCAGTGGTATGAAGATGACCACAAAACCCAAAAGCAGTTTAAATAGATGCAATTTGTTATGGTGCATGTCTGACCACTGTTGTTGCCAACGGCTGCGAAGACAGGCAGAGACGACTGTAAAAATAATCCCTGAATGGAATACCTCCATAGAAAACGGGAAGATCATGTACCGCTGACAGCACAGCAGCATCCGCCTGTTCATTGCCATGCACATCAATGTGTCCAGGGACCCAACAGAAAACGACGTCTTTGTTTTTGCTAGCCACACGGCGCAAAACCCAAAATTGAATACAAAGACCAATGGATGGGGAATCAAATTGTTTAATGGCCCATAAAGTGCTGAGGGAATCTGAAATGATCACAAACTCTGAAGGAGACATATATGCAATACAGAGAAGCGCTATGAGGATGGCATACAACTCGGAGGTAAGGGGGGGAGGTATGAACATTTTTTTCAGCGCTCTCAAGAAAAATTCGAAAAATTATGAAAATGAGTTATTCATATAGAAAAATAGCTTAACTCTTTGGCAACACAATGGTACAAGAATCAATGTTCTACAACGTTTCTACAAGAAATTATAGCCATTTATATCAGGTATGGTGACGGAGATGTAGGTAGCGCGTCTGTTCTCAACCTATGTATTTTTTGGAATTTTTTCCTTGTTTTTTATCGCTTTTTCTTTGCATTATTCTTTCTAATATAATAATTGATTATTTGGCATCATATAAGAGTAGGTGGAGCTTATCAATAGACGTCTAGCCTATCGGGAAGCACCTAGGTACACTCGGCAGTGATCCCTCTCCAGAGAGTGCCAGGTGAAATCACTTCATTATTACGCTTATATCAGCTTATATATTAACTATACGGCTTATTTATCTATCAGAATTGATCTAATATGATATAATAATCACTGTAAATAACAAACATGTTATATACTCTAGACTGAATAAAATAGGCCATAATATAGCGAGAGTCCACCAGTAATATCTCGATATAAAAAAGTTACTCCTCGACTCCATGTTGTATTGTTTGGTCTGTGAGTGAGAGAAAACGATGTTTTGAAGAGGGTAACTGCACTAGAACATCAGTTTACTAAGACATACACCGAAACAAACGCGATTTTCGCGAAAAAAGAATTTTTTTTTTTGACGGTAGGCCTGCCGGCGTTCTAGGCCTATATCTCGGAAGTAACTTATTCACTTATTTCGCTAACCAGCACCATTATTAATGATTGTATTGAAATGATTTTCACAGACAATATAAAACAAAGTGTGTTTTAAATTTTAATGATAGATTTTTTGGAATATCTCAAATATTTTTGATTTTGTGGGGGGTAAAAGGCAGATATTTTGGTGAATGCCAAAAATTCTGTCAAATGTATTTTTTTTTACCATGATAATAAGATATATTAGATGAAATGGCAATGTAAAAAATTCGTGCTAGTTGTATTCTAACAGTTGGGAATGTCGGAAGTGCCACTCGTAGTGCCAATTTGTCGGGATGCTGCCATATATCAAAATTATGTTAATATTTTTTTTCTATGTTGTTTGTTGGCCAATCATACTGAAACTTTGTCACATTAAACTATATATGCACCTCTAAAAGTACACCAAAAATAAAATAAATCGGTTGAAAAAAAATATATATTCCCTCTCTCCCCCCCTTAATTAATCATTGCCATGCACATCAATGTGTCCAGGGACCCAACAGAAAACGACGTCTTTGTTTTTGCTAGCCACACGGCGCAACCAAAGTTGAATACAAAGGACCAATGGATGAGGGGAATCAAATTGTTTAATGGCCCATCAAGTGCTGAGGGAATCTGAAATGATCACAAACTCTGAAGGAGACATATATGCAATACAGAGAAGCGCTTATGAGGATGGCATACAACTCGGAGGTAAAAATACTAGCCGAGTCTAACAAATGACCTCGGACAACATTGTCAGGGAACGCGGCTGCGAACCCAACACCGTCAAAAGATTTAGAACCATCTGTATAAACAACGACGGCATGCACATGCGACTGGAAGTGATCAAGAAAAAGAGAGCGAGAAGCAGCCGTAAGTAGGAGAGATTTGGCGCACGGTAGTAAGGAAGAACAGACACGAACCGTCGGAACCTCCCAAGGAGGAAGTGAAAAGGCAGACGCTATATGCACATATAAGGGAGGCAACTGGAGAGAAGACTGGAGTGAGTGAAGACGAAGAGAAAACTGTCAGAGTAAGCACAGGCGCCGAACAAATAACGGGTTTCTACTAACGTCTGAGATCAACCTTTACGCAGAAGGAACACAAATGTCATGAGAATGGATAAAGCAATGAAGGCAATGAGCATCACAACGATTGCCTAAGGAAGGAACATTCGCCACAGTATAGAGGCTTTCGACAGGGTAAAAAACGAAAGGTTCCAAGGCATAAACGTGGGCCCCTGATGATGAAGGGTATCTAACTTAGAAAGAGTTGTAGGAGAAGCCGCAGAATAGACTTGGTCACTGTAATTACCAGTTGGACAAGACTAGAGTTGGAATGCAAACGGAGGGAGAGCCCGGCTATCTGCTCCCCATGAACGATTTTGCAAGAATTTTTTTGCAAAAACTGGTATACAATACCGACAAGATGAAAGTTAAGACACTTGTGCAACATCTGGTTACTTTATTGTAGACGTTCGCCATCCAGTGGCTTTATCAATACAAATTCTTGGACTAATAAGAAAAACGAAGAACTATATACAAAAGATGAGGTAATCAGTCCCTCGGCCTTGGAGGTGGTGTTTAGAGCACCGTGGTTGTAGAGATTGAAGCACAGGCAAGGGAGACTGGCGCTTATATAGGCGTCAGTGAAAGGGGCGTGTAGCAGTGACATGCCCTCGTTTGTACACGTCCTTTCACTGACGCCTATATAAGCGAGGAAATGTTGAGGTTTCCATGTCAACAGGCGATAAAATAAAAGGGCCCAAAGAAACTTGACCGAAATCACATTCTGGATACGTGAGCCGTTTTAGATACAATGACATGTCGGGGACAAGAGGACGTCTAGTGAGGGTAATGAATGGGTTTTCGTACTAGAAAATTTAAAACCATGAGAAGTGGCCCAATAGGAAACACGGGCAATCGCATCCTGATGGGAGGGGCCCCTACCATGTGACAGTCAAACGCCTGCGTAACTGTAGCAAAGTCATCCACATAAAGTGACGACCAAGTAGGTCATTTATAGCCAAGAGAATAAGGGTAGTACTAAAGACAACATTGTGGGACCCCCTCGGCCTGAACAAAGTCTGAGGAAAGAGAGGCGCCAACACGAACACGAAAATGTTTTTCAGACAAGAAAGCAGCTAGGAAGGTCGGAAGATTACCGCGGAGACCTAAGGAGAAGGGCCTGGGCTAAGATGTTATACATCCAAGTAGCGTCATATGCCTTCCCGAGGTCAAAAAGACTTCTAGGACCCGAGTGTTTATTTGGAAAAAACATTTCGCACATATGTAAGTGGGGCAAGGAGTCCAAAGTAGAACGGCCCTTGGGAAAACCATATTGGCGAGGAGAAAGACTACGGTCTCTCAATACGATATCAGACGTCCATTCACCATCGTTCTTTCACCTTGCAGATTACACTGGTTAGAGCAATGGGACGGCAGTGAGAGTTATCAAGTCCCTGAAGTGTCTTTGGGTTTTCGAAAAGGAAGCACACTGGCAGATTTCCATTGTTGAGGGAGAAAACCCCCACGTCAATCAAGATTGAAAAAAGGTGCACAAGGACTGCAAGGGCTGTAGAAAATTTAGATGCTATAGCATACAGAATGAATATTACCGGGCCCGGCTTTCCGATGACTGCCAAGCGGGAAGCGTGGACTCTAGCTCTCTGAGAGTACAAGGTACGTTTTTTTGGTCCAGCAATTAGAAGAGAAATCCAAGGGTGATTGCTCCCTGGCGGCTTTAGAAGCGAGAAACGAGGACAGAGATGACGCCCTTGGAGACACGGACAAGATAGTTCTCGATTTCCATGGCAACCTCAAGAGGGTCTGTAACACTACACAAACGGGATCAGGGTCTGGAGCGTATTTGCCACACAACTTCTGTAGCTTCTTCCAAACCTCACACATAGGGAAAGGCGAGGTAACAGTAGAAACGTACCCTTACCAACAAGTGCACTTAGCATCGCTTATGATGCAGCGAGCGACTGCCCTCGCTTGGTTAAAATCCAAAAGACGATCTGCGGTCCCATTATATTGATAATGGCCCCACACAGCACGTTTCAAACGCACTGCATGGGCACATGCAGGAGACCACCAAGGCACGCATGTCTGAGAATGCCTGTCTGAGGTTTGAGGAATAGAACATGATGCTGCAGTCAAAACTAAGATCGAAAACTGGTGCACCAGCTCATCAATAGAGGACGATGAAGGGTCCTCACATAAAGCCCTAAGATGAGAGTATAAGTACCAATTTGCTCGTCCAAATTGTCAACGGGGGCTACGAGGTGGTCGGGAATATTCAGAGAAAGTAAGAATAACAAGTGATCACTGTCGTGCAAATCCGGAGAAATGACCAAGAGGAACAGATAGAAAGATCAATGCAATAGAGGACTGAGTACGAGAGTCAAATAGGTGGGAACCCATATTTAAAACATGAAGAGGATAAGAATGATAAGAGCCTCCAACTGATCCCCACAGAGTCACAGTGGAACCCTCCCAAATAGATAGCGTTTAAATACCAAACAAATGGGTGGGGGCAGAGAAGAGATCAAGATATCCGAAAAAGAATCCCGGGGAAGGGGGGAGAAATAGGAGCAAATTTTTCCCTGGAGTTTACCTGGAGAATTTTCCGGGGGGTCACCCCCCGCCCCCGGCTGGGGCCCAGGCCTGGAAATAAATGGCTCGGTATAATAAGGGAGAACGGAAAAAAAACCTTTTAACAGTATACAACCATACATGAAGCACACTCACATTAGGTTTAAACGGGAAAAGAGATCAGAAAATGCAACAGCATATTGCCCGAACGAACCTTAGGCTTTTGTAACCCAACACATAGGGGGAAAAACTAGGAGAGCAACACCTGGAGTTCTCCCGTTACCCGGGGCCACGAGTACCTTTGTAAATAAGTAATATTCAAAAAGACGGGTATGAAAACAACGAGAACGATGAATTTTGGGGCTGGAGGATCGTAAAATTTCAATGTGTGGGGGCAAGAAAGTATGTAAGCAGGGGGAAATCAGAATAAGTAAAGGGAAAAAAGATTCGGTGGGTTGAAAAAAAAAAAAAAAAAAAATAAAAAGGGGGCAAAGAGGTGCCAGGTGTCCATAAAAGGGTTTTATCTCCGCTATTGAGGGAAATAGCATAAAGTGTTTCAGTGAACAAGGAAGATGCCTTACCATACTTCAGAGACAGGTGAGGGAAGCAAGAAGGATCGGAGAGGGGCTATGGGTGGAACCAAAAAGGGGGTTTTAGAGGGGATTGAACTGGAGAAAGTCCCTGGGGACAAAAAGAACCTGCGGTGGAACAAAGAGGAAGAAGCTGGGGGGGGAGTGGGGGAAAAACTCCGGGGGGGGGGGGGGCAGAAGAGGGGACCCATGAGGGGTGAACCTCCACCCCTTTTGTAGATTAGAAAAGGTGAGAACAGGCGCCCCAGACCAAAAAAGGGAAAAGTAAAACACCGGAGAAATGCGAAGAGACTTGGGGCTTAGGAGCATGTTCAAATTCGCAGGTATAAGCACGAAGAAGGGGCAGGTGTGCGGGCCTTGCGGGGAGGGGGAAAATGCTGGGGAAAGATGAAGAGGTAAGGAAGGAAGAGGTAAGGAGGTAGGGGTTTTTTGAGGGTAAAACCGCAAAAGAATTGGGGCGGGGGTGACCCCAGAAACATGGCACCAAGGAACGGTGGCGGGGGGGCCGTCAAGGTGTAGGTTTGTTTGCAATGTGTATTACATTTGTGGTATGGGGGTTTTCCCTAGCTATCGAGAAAAAGGAAAGAGGAAGTTCCCCTGAAAAGGGGAGCCCAAACGCCTAGGATAAGTAAGGCCTTTATTCTCCTTAAGACAACGGATTTCTTGTTCATAAAAAAAACCCGACATGGCGGGGGAAAAGGGTGAATTCATTGCAATTTAGCAAGGGTGGCT
>NC_069494.1:20672174-20734588 GCF_026875155.1 Cherax quadricarinatus
ACCCCCCACCGTAACCCCCACACCCCACCATACCCACCACCAACAACCCCCCCCTCCAAACCCCCCACCCCCCCCCAACCATCACCCCCCCACCTGCCCATTACCCCCCCACCAGTCCATCACCCTCACCACCAGACCATCACCCTCCCCAACAGTCCATCACCCTCACCACCAGTCCGTCACGCTCACCACCAGTCCGTCACCATCACCACTAATCCGTCACCCACACCACCAGTCCATCACCCTCTGTCTTGCCAGAAGGGTGCTTTACACTACAGTTTTTAAACTGCAACATTAACACCCCTCCTTCAGAGTGCAGGCACTGTACTTCCCATCTCCAGGACTCAAGTCCGGCCTGCCGGTTTCCCTGAACCCCTTCATAAATGTTACTTTGCTCACACTCCAACAGCACGTCAAGTATTAAAAACCATTTGTCTCCATTCACTCCTTCAAACACGCTCACGCATGCCTGCTGGAAGTCCAAGCCCCTCGCACACAAAACCTCCTTTACCCCCTCTCTCCAACCTTTCCTAGGTCGACCCCTACCCCGCCTTCCTTCCACTACAGACTGATACACTCTTGAAGTTATTCTGTTTCGCTCCATTCTCTCCACATGTCCGAACCACCTCAACAACCCTTCCTCAGCCCTCTGGACAACAGTTTTGGTAATCCCGCACCTCCTCCTAACTTCCAAACTACGAATTCTCTGCATTATATTCACACCACACATTGCTCTCAGACATGATATCTCCACTGCCTCCAGCCTTCTCCTCGCTGCAACATTCATCACCCATGCTTCACACCCATATAAGAGCGTTGGTAAAACTGTACTCTCATACATTCCCCTCTTTGCCTCCAAGGACAAAATTCTTTGTCTCCACAGACTCCTAAGTGCACCACTCACCCTTTTCCCCTCATCAATTCTATGATTCACCTCATCTTTCATAGACCCATCCGCTGACACGTCCACTCCCAAATATCTGAATACATTCACCTCCTCCATACTCTCTCCCTCCAGTCTGATATCCAATCTTTCATCACCTAATCTTTTTGTTATCCTCATAACCTTAATCTTTCCTGTATTCACTTTCAATTTTCTTCTTTTGCACACCCTACCAAATTCATCCACCAATCTCTGCAACTTCTCTTCAGAATCTCCAAGAGCACAGTGTCATCAAGCAAAGAGCAACTGTGACAACCCCCACTTTATGTGTGATTCTTTATCTTTTAACTCCACCCTCTTGAAGACCCCCCCATTTATTTCTTTTACAACCCCACATAAATAATTAAACAACCACGGTGACATCCCCCACTTTCTTTGATAAGCCTACTTTAACTGGAAATTTAATTTCCCTCTTTCCTACATACTCTACTTGAGCCTCACTATCCTCGTAAAAACCTTCACTGCTTTCAGTAAACCTACCTCCTACACATACACCTGCAACATCTGCAACATTGCCCGCGCGCCTATCCACCCTTCATATACGCCTATTCCAAATCCCATAAATGCCACCAAGACCTCTTAGCCCTTATCTAAATACTGTTCCACTTTATATGTTTCACAGTAAACAACCTGTCCACACACCCCCTACCTTTCCTAAAGCCTCCTTTCCATCTGCTATCCTATTTCTCCGTCTTACTCTTAAGTCTTTCAGTAATAACTCTACCTATACACTTGCCCAGGTAACTCACAGACTTATCCCCTATAATTTTTTGCACTCTCATTTTTATCCCCCGTTGCCTTATACAAAGGAACTAATGCATGCACTCTGCCAATCCCTAGGTACCTTACCCTCTTCCATACATTTATTAAATAATTGCACCAACCACTCCAAAACTATATCCCCACCACTGCTTTTAACATTTCCTATCTTTTATTTCCTTCATCCCGGCTGCCTTAACCCCCTTTCATTTTTACGCTACTGCCTCAGAAACTTCCCCCAACAACTCACAACTGTCTCTTTCCTCACCTCCTACAAGATGTTTATTCCTCTTGAGCCCATACACGAAATCACAAGCTTCCTATCTTCATCAACATTTAACACTTCCTCAAAATATCCCTCCATTTCCCAGTACCTCTAACTCTCCCTGTAATAACTCTCCTCTCCTATTTTTAACTTGATCAAATCCATTTGTTTCTCTAGGCTTTTCTTATCTTGTTATCTCTCTCCAAAACTTTTTTCTTATTTTCACAAAATTTGTTGCTAACATCCTCACCCAGTTCTCCTCATTTTGGCTCTCTTTTTGACATTGCTTCACCACTCTCTTAACCTCTCTCATTTTTCCTCCATATACTCCTTCCCCCTTGCATCACTTCTACTTTGTAAAAACTTCTCATAGCTAAACTTTTTTAATCACATCATCATTCCACCAATCGCTCCTCTTCCTTCCCGCACCCACTTTCCTGTAACCACAAACTTCTGACAGAACAACTCTAACACTAACATTTTTAAACCTAACCCCATACCTCTTCGACCCATAGCCTATTGCACTCATTAGCCCATCTATCCTCCAATAGCTGTTTTATATATTACCCTAACTGTTGCCTCCTCTTTTAGTTTATAAACCTTAACCTCTTTTTCCCTGATGCTTTCTATTCCTCCTTGTATCCCATCTACCTTTTACTCTCGAGTGTTTACTACAACTGTAAATGACCTGATTATATCGTGGCCGCCTACTATAAACATGTACATCCTGAAGTCTCTCAACAGACATTTATCTACCAATGGCATAATCCAACAAAACTACTGTCAATTTCGCCCCTACAGATCATATCTTGTTTCTTATTTATCCTCTTTTTCCTTAAAATAATGTATTATCCTATAACTAAACCCCTTTCTAGACAAAGTTTCAATCAAAGGGCTCCCCTTAATCATTTACAACCCTGGCACCCCAAACTTACCTACCACACCCTCTCTAAAAGTTTCTCTTTCCTACTTTAGCATTCAGGTTCCCCTACCTACAATTACTCTCTCACTGTTCACTTGGTTTCAAGGCTTCCTATATATTCACTTAACATTTCCCAAAATCTCTCTCCTCTACATTCCCTCCTTCTCCCAGTGCAATACGCGCTTATATGACCCACTTTTCGCATCCAATCCTTTACTTTAATCCCACATAATTCTTGAATTTACAAATCATATTCTCTTCTCCTTCCATAACTGATCCTTCTACAATACTGCTACCCCTTCCTTTGTCTCTAACTCTCTCAGATACTCCAGATTTTAAACCCCACCGAAACTCCCTTAACCCTTCATCTTTGGTTTCCGCTTTGGGCCAGGGACAACCAACTTCTGTTCATCCATAACATCAGCAAATCATCTGTTTCTGTCATCCGCACTACATCCACGCACCATCAAGCATCCCAGTTTTATAAAGTTTTTCTTCTTCTCTTTTTTAGTAAATGTCTACAGGAGAAGGGTTACAGCCCATTGCTCCCAGCATTTTAGTCGCCTCATACACACGCATGGCCTACGGAGGAAAGATTTTTTTCCACTCTCCCCCATGGGGGGGGGGGGGGGGGGGGGGGGGGGGGGGGGGGGGGGGGGGGGGGGGACTATAGAAGAAATAAAGAAGAAGCAAGAGCTATTTAGAAAAAGAGAAAAACCTAGATGTTAATGTATATATATATGCATGTGCGTGTCTGTGAAGTGTGACCCACAGGGTAAGTTGGATAGCAAGATATCCCAGTTATCTAGCGGTTTATGAGACAGAAAAAGAAGACCAAGCAATCCTACCATCATGTACAAAACAGTTACAGGTTCCTGTTTCACAAGTCATCTGGCAGGAAGGTAGTACTTCCCTGTATGGTTGCTGTCTACCAACCTACTACCACAGACGGTAATGTACTTCCCTGGTGGTTGCTGTCTACCAACCTACTACCACAGGATGGTAGTGGATTTTCCCTGGTGGTGGCTGTCTACCAACCTACTACCACAGGATGGTATTAAAAACCTTTTTATCCCTGGTGGTTGCTGTCTACCACCTACTACCACAGGATGTAGTTACTTCCCTGGGTGGTTTGCTGGCTACCAACCTACTACCACAGATGTTAGTACTTTTCCCTGGGTGGTTGCTGTCCTACCACCCTACTACCACAGGACGGTAGTAACCCCACCCTGGTGGTTGTTGTCTAACAGCCTACTACCACAGATGGTAGTACCATCCCTTGGTGGTTGCCTGTCCTACCCTACCTACTACCACAGGATGGTAGTACCACCCTGGGTGGTTGCTGTCTACCAACCTACTACCACAGGAACGGTAGTACCACCCTGGTGGTTGCTGTCTCCCAACCTACTACCACAGATGGTAAGTATCTTCCCTGTGTGTTGCTGTCTACCAACCTACTAAACCCACAGGATGGTAGTACTCCCCGGGTGGTTGCTGTCCTACCAACCTACTACCCCAGGATGGTAGTACTTTCCCTTGGGTGGTTGCTGTCTACCAACCTACTTACCACAGGACGGTAGTACTTCCCCTGGTGGTTGCTGTCTACCAACCTACTACCACGGTTGGTAGTACTGTCCCTGGGTGGTTGCTGTCTACCAAAACCTACTAACCACAGGATGGTAGTAACTTCCCTGGGTGGTTGCCCTGTCTAACCAACCTACTACCACAGGACGGTAGTACCACCACATGGGTGGTTGTTTGTCTACCCAACCTACTACCACAGGATGGTAAGTAACCACCCTGGGTGGTTGCTGTCTACCTTCCTACTACCACAGGATGGTAGTACCACCCTGGTGGTTGCTGATCTACCAACCCTACTACCACAGAACGGTAGTACCACCCTGTGTGGTTGCTGTCTACCAACCTACTAACACAGGATGGTCGTACCACCCTGGGTGGTTGCTGACTAACCAACCTACTACCACAGATATGGTAGTGACCACCCTGGGTGGTGCTGTCTACCAACCTACTATACCACAGGATGGTATCTTCCCTGGGTGGTTGCCTGTCTACCAACCTACTAACCACAGAATGGTATTACGTTCCCTGGGTGGTTGCAGTCTACCAACCTAACTACCACAGGATGGTAGTACTTCCCTGGGTGGTTGCTGTCTACCAACTACTACCACAAGTGAGGTATTACCACACCCTGGGTGGTTGCTGTCTACCAACTACTACCACAGGATGGTAGTACCTGACCGGGTGGTTGCTGTCTACCAACCTATCTACCACAGGACCGGTAGTAACCACCCCCTTGGTGGTTGTTGTCTACCAACTACTACCACAGGACGGTAGTCCACCCTGGGAGGTTCTGTCCTAACCAACCTACTACCACAGGACGGTAGGTACCACCCCTGGGTGGTTGCTGTCTAACAACCTACTACCACAGAATGGAGTACAACCCTGGGTGGTTGCTGTCTATCAACCTACTAACACAGGACGGTTAGTACCACACCCTGGTGGTTGCTGTCTACCAACCTACTACCACAGGACGGTAGTACCACCCTGAGTGGTTGCTGGGTCTACCAACCTACTAACCACGGATGTAGTACCACCCTGAGTGGTTTCGTCTACCCAACCTACTTACTACCACAGGATGGTAGTACCACCCTGGGGGTTGTTGTCTACCAACCTACTACCACAGGACGGTATTACCACCCTGGGTGGTTGCTGGTCTACCAACCTACTCTACCACAGATGGTAGTACCACCCTGAGTGGTGTTGTTGTCTACCAACCTGCTACCACAGTACGGTAGTACCGACCCAGGGTGGTTGCTGTCTACCAACCTACTACCCAAGGACGGTAGTACCACCCTGGGTGGTTGCTGTCTACCAACCTACTACACAGGATGTATACCCACCCTGATGGTTGTTGTCTACCACCTACTACCACAACCGGTAGAACCACCCCCTGGGTGTGCTGCTAACACAACCTACTACCACAGGAACGGAGTACTACCCTGGGTGGTTGGCTGTCTATACCAACCTACTACCACAGGATGGTATTACCGACCTCTGGGTGGATTGTTGTCTACCAAACCTACTACCACAGGATGGTAGTAACCACCCTGGGTGTTGTTGTCTTACCAACCTACTACCACAGGACGGTATACCCCCCTGGTGGTTGCTTTTTTTTGTCTACCAACCTACTCTACCACAGGACGGGTAGTACCACCCTGGGCTGGTTGCTGTCTACCAAGCTACTACCCACAGGAGATGGTGAGTACCCCACCCGTGGTGGTTGCCTGTCTACCAACCTACTACCCACAGATGGTAGTACCACCCTGGGTGGTTGTTGTCCTACCAACCTACTACCACAGACGGTAGTAACTCCTGGGTGGTTGCATGTCCTACCACCCTACTACCACAGGACGGTAGTACCACCCTGGGTGGTTTTGCTGTCTACCAACCTACTATCTACTTGTATGTTATCATTATTATTTTTAATTCTTTTGAATTGTAACTGTTCTCTGTGTTTATTGTACTGTTTTATATTACAAATATTTTTTGTGTGTAATTATGATGGTTTGTTTATTAAGCTTTTTATTATGTTGTTATTGTACTAATTTATTTGTCACTACAAACTGTTTATGTCTCAATTTTACTTTTTTATGTGTTTCTCCTAATGATTTGTGTCACTATATTTTTTTTTATGTTATGATAACTGTTTTATTGAGGTTACTTTCATGTTTTGTGTGTTAATACACTGTTTATATCTCACTGTAAAACCATCTGACTTGAATCATCTTAACCAAACCATACCACGGGCGGATTTGAACTCTCTGCCCGCGGGTTCAAATCCCGCTCGTGGTTCGGTTTTGTTTCAATCTGCCATTACGATTTCACAGTGAGTCTCGTTTATTCATCTTATACGTTACAACGAATCGCTACCTAAAGTCTTTTTACCAATATGTGTGCAAAAACTATTTCCAACAGAAACCTACCGAGGTCTTCTACTAAAGTCTTCTGGTAACAGTCCTTCCAGTAGTAATCTCTAATAGCGTCCAGTCTTATAAACTTGAATTCCTACCAACAGAATCCTGAAGAAAAGAATCCTGCCATAAATTTCTATCAGGTATTTACCAGACAGGTACATACAGTGTTATTAACTTCTGGTGTATCAGACCAGACTTTATACACATCACAACACAACGATGGTGTGAAAAAAACACATAACAGCAGAGAGGAAACTTTTCACCTGTGAAACAAACTCCTTCATTCAATAGTTCCCGCCTTCTACAGTTTTGTCTTTTTCATTACTTTCCAGCTATCATATCTCTATATATCTCTGCAACATAGTGCACCACAAACGTATTCATGTGACAATTATATCCTTGCAACATAGTGCACCACAACCTCAGTTTGTGTCATATATGTTACATTGATACATCACAGTAATAACAACAGTCTGGGAGACAATTAACACACAGTCGTACTGTCCAGTTGTGGCAGCCACCACCAAAATTCTTATTATCAGTAGATCGAATCATCCAGGTTGATAGTTTTTATTTCATCACAGATAAGGAGGTGGGGGTGGGGGGTGTTTTTTCCATCAGTTGTGGTGATGTTTCTTGTGTCACATTATTGAAGAGTGTTAGAGTAAGAGTGTATGGAAAACTGAAGAATTATTTAATTAATTCTAAATAAACTAAATGTTTATTAAGATAATTATAAGTATATCTCTGTTTTAACTCCAAGTCTCTGAAGTATCACTTCCTTCACATTTTTATAACCTTTTCCAAAATATTTCAATCAAAATATTGTAACCCTCATTCCAGTTTCTTAAGAAAATTTATATAATATGATCATGAATTTTCTTAATTTTTCTTACACTATTCATATAGAACTCATCAATTTAAACAGTGGTGTGATAGAGTGTAGATATGCTTATGAGAACGTGTACCGATGTATATATATGTGTACGTAGTAGTGTGTTTGTAGTATGTTGTATGTGTACACATGTATGTATATATATGTGAACGTAGTAGTGTGTTTGTAAGTGATGTGTATGGTGTACACATGTTTGTATATATATGTGTACGTAGTAGTGTTGTTGTAGTGAGTGTATGTTACACATTGTATGTATATATATTGAACGTAGTAGTTGTTTTGGTAGTGATGTGTATGTGTACACATGTATTATATATATGTTGTACGTAGTAGTGTGTTTGTAGTTGATGTGTAATGTGTAAACACATGTATGTATATATATGTGTACGTATATGTGTTTGTAGTGATGTGTATGTTAGATGAAAGTGAAAAGCAAACATCAGAAGAAACTTATGTGAACTACATAATAATTCACAATAAAGAACGCACAGTTCTGTGAGCAGCTGTCAGCCTGACTGACTCGCTGTCAGCCTGCTGACTCTGCTGGGGGGGGGGGGGGGGGGGGGGGGGGGGGGTCAGCCTGGCTGACTCTGCGTCAGCCTGGCTGACCCCTGCTGTCAGCCCTGGCTGACCCTGCCGTCAGACTAGCTGACCTCTGCTGTCAGCCTGGCTGACTCTGCTGTCAGCCTGGCTGACTACTGCTGTCAGCCTGGCTGAACCCTGGTCTGTCACCTGCTGACTCTGCTGTCAGCCGCTGACTCTGCTGTCCAGCCTGGCTGACTCTGCGTTCAGGCGCGAGGGTGCTGCCCTGCTGTCAGCCTGGCTTACTCATGCTGTCGCCCTGCTGACTCCTGGCTGTCAGCCTGGCTGACTCTGCTGTAGCCTGGCTGCTCTTGCTGCATCAACAGTTAGTCAGTCCAGAATAAAAGAAATGAGTCAATAAGAAGAATAAAACTGGGAAATTTAGAATGTATTAAGATTGAAGTTTGTGAGGCAGTTGTAATAAAGTTCCTGGAATAATTAATGATTTTTTTTCATAATGTTTATAAAAGAAAATGAAACTTTTAAAGAATATAATAATTATAATGGAATAAGACTGTTGAGCATATAGTGTGTCAAAATATGTGGATGAAATGATGAAAGACAAAATATGCGTACCAAAGAAAAGTGTGAATTCGAAAGGAAATTAATATATGCACAAGTGTAAACAATAAATTCACAAGTGAAAAACACTATATATAAGGAAGCAACACTTAGTGGATTATATGGTTTGATAAAAATATACTAGAGATAAAAAATGTATTTACTCTTAGCAAATGTTTTGAGAGAAATAGTGTTGATTAAGTTATTAATAAGCAAGAAAGACGGAAAGATTTACACAAAAAACTTGGTGTTAGATAATGTCGTGTGATGTCACCTGTGGTCTTAAAGACGTGGATGTCACCTGTGGTCATAAAGACGTGTGAATGTCACCCTGTGGTCTATGACGGTGTGATGTCACCTGTGATCTTAAAGAACGTGTGATGCCACCTGTGGTCTTAAGACGTGTGATGTCACCTGGGTCTTAAAGACGTGTGATGTCAAATTGTACTTTGCTCAGAAGACAGTATATACAGAGTAAGCCATCATGTAGACCAGGTGTCACTCTAAACACAGCTTTAATTAACACATTATGAAAAACTCTGTATATACTCACACATATACAGTGTGCGAGCATGTATGTATTATATCCGACCTTCAAATTCATTTACGAAACAAACACCAGAAAATAAGCTATTATATAAATTTGTCATAGTTTTCATAGAGGAAATTTAGAGATTTGAATTTGATACTTTTTCATACATAAATAACATGTACACATGACATTCCCGTGAACACAAACAAGAACAGGTACATATGACACCAATGTCAATAACAACACGTAGATATTACATTTCCATTTATACAAAATAACATGTACACACACACAGTCCTCCACTAGTGTCTCAAACCGTGTTCATCTTTATATAGTACATATTTCACAATAGAATGTCGCTCACAAAACAACATTTAAACGCTAAATAAGGTTAAAAAAAAACTTGTTTCTCAGTATAGATTCATGTGTAACATAATAGGAATTCCAAAATTAATTAATTTTAGCCCCCGAGGTTGGCCGAGCTGGGTTTGTACGAGCTTCTTCTTCTCGTCCAGCTGGTCTACGGGTCCAGGCTGTCTTGGTTGGATGTAATTACTGGACAGACAGTTTACTGTGTGTCCCCCTCCAGTAATTCCACCTACCTTGGACAGTCACTACCGTAAACCAGCTAGACAAGAACCAAGTTTCCATTCAGACAAGGTCACTGAGGTGGCAACCGCTGACTCTGGGGAAGTGGGGAAGGGTCCACTCAGTGGACACAAGTGGATTCCTGGAGACACTGATCCGGGAAGGCACGCCGACCTAGGTAAATGGGGAAGGGGAAACATCCGGGAGTGAACGGATGAGTTCCTGGATACATGAGCTTGGGGAAGGTTGTAGTTGAGGCTGACCTTAGGTAAGTGGGGAAGGGGAGACATCCGGAGGGAACGGATGGATTCCATGGATACATAAACCTGGGAAAGGGGCATGAAACCAGCATTTGAGCTGACCTGGGGAAGTGGGGTAAGGGAAGACTCCGGACGTAGACGGATCGCTTCCTAGATACATGAACCTGGGTAAAGCAAGATACCGCTGACTTTGGGGGAAGTGGGGAAGGATTCCACTGAGGTGACACCAAGTGGACTCCTGGAGACACTGATCCGGGGACGGCACTGACCTAACTCGCTGACCTTAGGTAATGGGGAAGGGAGAGACATCCGGGAGCGACGGTGGATTCCGGATACATAAACTTGGGGAAGGTTGTTTGTTGAGGCTAACCGTTGGGTAAGTGGGGAAGGGGAGACATCTGGGAGCGAGCGGGATGGGTTTCCTGGATACATGAACCTGGGAAAGTCTTAATACGTGCAGTTGAGGGCTGACCTTGGAATGGGGAAGGGAAGACATCCGGCGGTAGACGGAACGACTCCGGATACATGAACCGGGTAAAGCAAGAATATCCCCGCTGACTTGTTGGGAAGTGGGGAAGGGAGTCCCCACCTGATGTGACACCAAGTGACTCCTGGAGACACTGAATCCGTGGGACGGCACTGACCTAACTCGCTGACGCTTAGGTAAGTGGTGAAGGAAAGACATCCGGGAGCGAGCGGGATGATTCCTGTATACTAACAACTTGGGAAGGTTGTTGTTGAGGCTAACCTTGGTAAGTGTGGAAGGGAGATATCCGGAGCGTAACGGATGGATTCATGGATACATGAACTTGGGGAAAGCTTAATACTGCAGTTTGATGCTGACCTGGGGGAAGTGGGGAAGGGAAGAACATCTGGCGGTAAGACGGATGGTTTCCTGGATACATGGAATCCTGGGTAGGGCATGAATACAGGTTGGTGAGGCTGACCTTGGGGAAAGTAGAAAGGGGAAACATCCGGGGGGGGGGGGGGGGGGGGGGGGGGGGGGGGGGGGGGGGGGGGGGGGGCGGCGGACGATTGAATTCCCTGGATACGATAACCCCTAGGGAAGGCTGAGGCTGGAAGGAGAGAGAGAGAGGCGAGGCGAGCCTTAGGAAGTGAGGAAGGGTAGACATCCGGGGCCCCACGGATGGATTCCAGTACCACATGAAACCTGGGGAGGCGAGGGGGGGGGGGGCTGGACCTTAAAGACGAACCGACGGGCCCTCCACGTGGCAAGGTCTGGTAACCCTCCAGAGATAACTCTGAGCTGACAAGTGGGTGCTAATTAAATTAATGTTATTATAATTCAAGATTTGCTAATTTGAATTCAAAAGCATCTACAGACGGTGGTACTATTTCCCAAAATCCAGCCACTCTTCATAGGAGCCCCCGACGGGTAGTGTATTCTTTGATTTTGTTCATATCACCGACCGCGGATTTAACATTAATAAAAATAACATTAGATAATATAAAAAATATTGTTCTTATTTTTTGATTAACCACAACAAGAGAATAACATGCAAAACAACTAGAAAAAAAGGCAGTAAAAAAATATGTATGAGAGTCGAAGATTGTCGCAATTGCAATGACAGGTCTCCTGGTACCACAAGTCTGGTACTCTTACTAACATAACCAAAACCGACCACAAAAAAACAGTAAATATACTGACCATCTAACCCGTAAATATATCAACCACGATTGCCAAGACCGGTGGCCCACAGTACAGATTTGGAGAAGGAGGTCTCCGATCCTTCTTCCTCAACTGTGGAAAGTAAGATGTAATCCAGAACGGGGTGGCCCGGGCTTGATACTTGAGATTATAGTGCAGTCCCCAGAACCTGCAGAAATTGACAACACACCTCCCAACAATTCTCAACCAAAGGTGAATTTGTGCAAATATTATGCTTGGGGCATCTGTAAGCATGGAATAACAGGGAAAAAAATGGGACATGCAAGTTTGACCATCCCAAAAAACTGTAGCGACCTCCTGTCTAAAGGAGTGTGTCGTTCTTCTTCCTGTACTTTCTTTCACCCAAAAATGTGCCACTCCTCGGTCCTCCAGAAGCAGTGTTACAACATCGAGTGCCCTGCATACCATCTAAAAGGGACCAGGAGGCACAGACCCCACAAGACAAACAATAGTAGCTACGACAACACAACTCCAGGTGATTTTTTAGTGGCAGGAAACGAAAAAAGAAAATGGAAGGAAATAACAAAAAAAGTCCACCACCTTGGAGCCTTGTTGGACTGGAGGCGCAGCCAGTGGCCACCCATGGCCCTCCAGAATTACAACTACTGATGCCAATAAAAGATAAACGTTTAGTGACGGGAAGCCGGAATATAGCGTAGTGTGTATATTGTACTAATGAGAGGTCTATCTACCTGGAGTTTACCTGGAAGGCATTCTGGGGATCAACGTCCCCCGCGGCCCGGTCCACGACCAGACCTCTCGGTGGATCAGGGCCTAATCAGCGAGGCTGTTACTTCTGGCCGCACGTAGTCCAACGTAAGAACCACAGCCCGGCTGATGTGGTACTGACTTTACCAGGGGTCTATTGTAATTCCCCTTATGGCTGGTGGAGGCTGTTGAACAATCTTGGGTCACGGATACTTATGTCTTTTCTCTTAGTGTATTAATGACGCCCCTACTTTTTCATCGGGGTATGTTGTATCACCTTGCCAGTCTTTTGCTTTCGTAAGGAATGATTTGTGTGTGCAGATTAGGGACCAGTCCCTCTAAGATTTTCCAGGTGTAGATTATGATGCATCTTTTCTCGCCTGCGTTCCAGTGAGTACAAGTCAAGTGCTTCCAATGTTCCCAGTAGTTAAGGTGTTTGATGGAACTTATATGTGCCAGTAAAGGGTTCTTGTACATTGTCTACGTCTGCATTTTCACCTGCCTTGAATGGAGAGAACATAAATTATTAAAAAAATAGAAATCATTAGAATCACATCAATTACTCGAGAATGACTTTTTCTAATTAACTTCAAACTTTTCCCATTAATGCATTTATTTTAACACAGTTTTGTCACTCACACTGAAACCCTGTAAAATTTTAATTGAAAAATTTTATCAAGCAAATTGTTTCTGATGTTTTAACTGGTGAATGACTCTTCCGATCAGAGTCATCATAATTTTTTTTTTTTTTAGTTTTAATCTGTATGGAAGCCAATTTTTTTTTTTTTTTTTTTGCAAATTTTATCAATTTTTTTTTGTTTTTTTCTTTAAATAAAAGTAAAATATCTTTCTTATTGGATGTCTTTTACGATCAGTTTCAAACCCTAAAAATTTGTCTTCCTTTAAAAGAAGGATTATTTTATTTATTTTAATCCTAATGGATGCCAATTTTTTATTTTCTTTTGTGAAAATTTATCAAATTTTTTTTGATTTCTCCAAAAATGAAAATATATTTTTTAAAGATTTTTTTTAATGTAAATGCAAAAAAAAAAAAAAAGAAATAAAAATTTCCCTGATTTAATGGAGTTTTTAAATTAAACAAGGAAATGCTTTCATATGTTTAGAATAATATCATAAACATTTTCGTTTCTTTCATTACAAATATTATATTATTACTGGAAAAGCCATATTCACTCAGCTAAAATTTTAATCATTTTTAAATTTTTATCTTTGGAAAAGTTTTTGGGGAATTTTTGCGTCTGGACGACCTCTGTAAAAGAACATGGAAAAAAAAGGGAAACACTGAAACAGGCCTACTGACCATGGAAGAAAGGGTCCATGCCCCACCCCGGCTTAGAACAAGACCACTTAGTCAGGTCATTTCCACTTAAGGAAGCAGCAGGCACCAGACCGGGTGTCAAGCTAGTCGGTCCAACTCAACCCCCCCAACCCACTATGTATTTCCCCAAAACCTTTTTTTAAAATACCAAGGTCATAGTTCATGATGGTCCCGGGGATTTTTGTTCCACTCTCCACAACTCTATTACCAAACCCAGTGTTTCCTTACCCTTCCTGAATCTATTTTTTCCAGTTTGAAACCATTGCGCGATCTTGTTTTGGCTGGAATTTTGCCCCTAATTACTCCCTTTATTTATTCCTACTTTCCCTTTATACACCTCGATCAATCCCCCCAATTTACGCCTTTCGAGAGAGTGCAGATTAGGGGCCCCCAGTCTATCCCCATGGGAAAATTTCTGTACGGGGCCAAAATTTGTCATCCTCCCTGTACGTTTTCCCGGATTTATATCCATTCTGTAATAGGTGACCAAACTGTGCAGCAAGTCTAAAAGAGGTCTTTAAACCCAAAGGGTTATAGAGTTGAACAACCTGAGGATTCTTTATTTAACTTAGATATGAAGCCAAGGGTTCTGTTACTTTTAAAGCTAAACTTATGCCCGTTTGTCTTGGTTTCGATTAATGCTAACCAGAACTCCCAAACCTTTTTTCAATCAGTGGATTTAACTCTTAATATTCTTTTTAATGGCAGGGGTTTTTGTCCTGTCCAACATTTAAACTTTGCATTTTTCTATTTTAAACTGCATCTGCCACTTATCCGCCACTGCATCAGTCATTCAAATCATCCAGGAGGCACTAATGTCCTCAACAGAATGAAATTGGACGGATTATTTTGGTTCTCAGCAAATTCCCAAAATTTTTTCCCGCCGGGGTTTTAAACCTTTATCAGATTTTCCTTTTTTTAATCCAAACTTATTCAAAGGCCCGGGGGAAAAAATTTCAACCCTTTTTTATTATTTTTTTAAAAACTCTGTTTTGAAATTTTAATTATTTTTTACCGAAAATCTTCTTTAAAAATTTACATTATTTAACCCTATTTCTGTTCTTTTTAAAACCAAATTTTTTCCCCTTTGTTTAACTTTTTAACCCCCCCCATTAAAGGGTTTAAACCCCAAAATTTGGGGGTTTTCTGATAATATAATTTAAAACTTTTTTTTCCAGGAAAAAAAAAACGAAATTTTTAAAGTAAATTTTTCCCCTAAATTTTTTTGGGGGGTTTTTAAAAAAAACCCCTTTTTTCCAATTAAAAACTTTTAATTTGAAAAAAAAATTTTGCTATTGGAAAAAAATGAAGTTTTTGTTGATTTTTTACCAATAAATTTTTCTTTCGTTATTAAAAATAAATTTTAGTTTATATTGTTTTAATTTTTGGTAAAACCCAAAAATTGGAAAAAAAACCGGGGCCCCAAAATGTACTTTTTATTTGGGAACGTTGGGGTTTTCCCCCCGGGAAGGGAAAATTGCCCAAAAAATTTTTTTTAATTTTTTTAAATTTAATGTGGTTTAAACAAGGTCATGACGAAACCCCCTTTTCCCAATTTTTTTTTCCCCTAAATTTTTCGGGCCTTTTGAAAAAAAAACCTTATGAGGTTTTTATCATTCTTAAAAAAAAGGGGGCGAAAAAAAATTTTCAAGTTATAAAGTTAAAATTTTTTAATTTTAAAAATACCAAATACAGTGAAAAAATTTTTGATAGCCCCCCTTGTTAAAAAATTGGGCCCCCAAAAAAGTCCCCAGGCTCCCAACCGAAATTTTCCCCCAAATCCAACCAGATAAGTTGGATATCCAGAAAAGGGCCCCCTTTTTAAAACCATTTCCAAAATTTCCCCCACCTAAATTTAAAAACCAAAAGCCCCCCCAGCTCCCCATCCTGACCAAAAAACCTCGCGTCCCGGTAAATATCAAATCCCCCAGGCAAAACCCGTAAACCCCCCTTCCAAACCAGAAAAATCCCCCAGCATCCCAACCGTCCAAGGCCCCCAGGCCAATCAACCCCAAGGCCCACAGCCCTTTCATTTGTCCCGAGTTCTTAATTTTTTTTTAAGGGAAATTTTAAAATTTTTTTAAAAAAAAATTCAGCCCCAGTTGTAATTATGGTAATTATTTTTATAAATTTATTAAAACAACACAAGACATTAAATATATAAAGAAGAACACAGTATCAGTTTCTTACTCCCAAAATTACAAATTACTTGTCCTAAATGAACAACAGACGATTAACCTGGTATAGTCACAAACTGTCCCTCATCCCCTATACATTATATCCATGTACAATGGTAAAGTAAAATTAGACACAAAGATGACATAAAATATCATCATTAATTATTATTATAGCCAAAGATGCCCCAAAACTACAATCAGCAATGATTTTTTCCACTTAGTAAATTATAAATCCTTCATACAGAATCCATTACAAATGCCATAAGTTTTGTTTTCTTGAGGATTTCTGTAACAACTGTTAATTTTATCTTTCCTACCGCTTGTCACGATTACCGTAGATTTTGATAGATCTGATCCTGACAGAAAAATTGTACTAAACTTCCTCCCTACCCCCCGAAGCAAAGTGAAACTACTATCACCACCAGATTGGGATATATATAAACTTTTACTAGAGTTCATCACGATGTTACATTGCATTTCTATTGTACGTAAATGGAGTGATCCACCCTAAAGAATGTAGCATTATTATATTTCCCTACATAAAAAAAACAGAAAATTTACTATCCATGAGAGTTGTGCTTAATAACCACAAACTTGTTTATCTGAGATATTATGAACTCAGCCCATAAAGATCAAATACACCCTAGACACCAGTTTATTACTGTACATTGAATCACGAGTGTATTCCTCAAAATAACCTCCAACACCGGGAGCCCTTCTTAATCGTTGAGAAAAACTTACATTCATACACCACACACTACATTATACAGCACAGCACGATGCACGCCTCCCAAACCCAGAGCCATTCACCCTTGACACACCAAGTGTATCTTGTGTCCATCCCTGCACCAACTAACGTTGAATCCAAAACCCAAAAGTTAAAAACACCAAAGTGATACAAATTTAAATAATATCTATAAAAACTGTGTACACAGAAACAACACAACACTTTTAATATCGTATTGTTTTGTGGCATAATCATACAAACACTTTTACCATCACCATCAGATGAAACAATACTCATTTGAGCACAGTAGTTTCATCCCTCTCAAAAAAAAAGTAGAAAAAAAAAAACAAAAAATTACTGTACATGAAATATTAAGAACCTACGAAATCGTTCATCTGAAATATCTTATGATCTAAGCCAGAAAGTTAAATTAACCCTGACAACTTTACCCTAACATAACATGAGCTAACCTCATAATATCGCCACACACCGGGAGTTTACCATCTATAATAAATTACTTTATTAACACAAACACTACATGATGCCCACACATTCCGTCCCACCATACCCCCAAGCATTTCATACTTCACACAGTTTTACGTGTTCGCATATCCTAACAACAGCCCCGCAATCAGACCTGCTGTATCACCCAACCATAATCCATTACACTACATACCCTCCACCTTGACATTCGCAAAAACCATTACCCATACTACGCCACCACCCACTAAAAACACCCAGAACCCGACGACCACAGAATACCAGTACCCTACATGGTTATCACTGTACCAATTGCTGGAGACTACAGACTGAATCTCTCTGCGTAGTTCTCTGGAAAACAAGCTCCCCCTGACACCCATAAATAAGCTTGATCCTACGAAGCAGTCCTGTATATACGCGCTCAGGATTGCCTAATTCGAATTCCCTACCCCCAGCATCCCTCATCCCCAGAAATATACAAAAAATCACTACCACATACATAATACGCCCTATTTTTACCTCCGTGATACCCCCTTTTTATTTTTTTTTTTTATTTCAGCCTCATAATGCTAAAGCTCGCCAGGTCTCTACATTACCCCCACATAACAGACTGCAAAAACCTCGCGCACCACAATCCGTACCTCCTCTCAATTCTTCACAAGAAATTAATTATAAAAAAAAAAAAAATAAACTGCGCATGAATGGCCGTTTCCAGCTCACCACACTACTGGCATGACGGTTCCCTCACCAAACCCCATTAAACTCAAAACTGCTTTTGAAGCTAGGATCCCCTATCATGAATCTGTATATACAACTCACCTGTACCCTAGGCATTAACCTGAGCCTCCTGAAGTCGTTCCATCTCGAGCCCCCACTCATACAATGCCAAACCGAACGCCCGCAGGATTTCCTTCCTCCCATCTCGAATTACGTACCGAAACGCCCCACTTTAAGTCGCGCAACATCTTAAACCAAATAACAACACCCTACAGCAGTATCCTCACATTCAATTAACTCTTTACTCCCCACCATCTCCGCACCTCCCCATCACCTTAGCATCCCACTTCTTACCCCTCATTTCCCTGCATCCCTAACGAATGACATGTTTTTACATAAATCGCATCACCCTCGTGTCCGACCGTGCTAAAAGACCCACACCCCTCTGCTTACATTCGACTCACCACTTCCATGCTCAGCATGCTAACTCCCAAAACCCCAAACATAACACGTAGAACACGTCTCTGTATTTCTTGTACTTCCGGTGTTCTCAAAGGATACACTTCCGCGTATACCCCAAGACCTTACTGTAAACCAGCGAATTAACATTACCGGGCGCCTCGATAGTCTGTAATGCGACATCTCCCGCCCGTAAACCCCCTTACATCTACTCCTCTATCTCCACTACCACTCTGATTTACCTTCCTAGCCTCCTGCTATTCTCCATGAATAAAACTCCCACAATCTTCAATTACATGCCACCACTGAGCCCACCCAAACTCCAACCCCAAGCCCATGTAGGCCCCCCCCACCCAAGCCCACCTCCATGTAAACACGATTTCCCCTATTTCCTCTCATTCCCGAAACCCTCCCTACAAAATCCCCAACACCCTCCCCACCATACCGCAATTCCTCCACCCCTTCTAACAAGACTAGATGGTATCATCCACATACCACAATGCCTGACGCCCTGTCCCTCTCTGCAGCCATTTAGAGCTCCACGCCTCCCTCAACGAGCCCATTAGAACGGATGTTGCATGCACGCAACAGATTTGTGAAAGAGAGTCACCCCTGCCGTATCTCCACACCTCTCACATTTTACCAGCCCTTCCAATCTGCATTAACTTGAACCCGCTACATAGCCGCTGAGTATAGCGTATCAAACCACCTCGCCACACCACAGGTCCCAACCCCAGACGCAACAAACAAGCCCTCAAACATTTATGCTATTCACACAGTCATATGCACTCCTCCAATCAATACCCAAAAGTCCTCCCCCTCGCAACCCTCGCAAAAAGTCTCCTGAAAGCTACCCATTGCCCAAATCACCTACTCGTCCCGGTATGACCATCTGGTCCGCTAAGTTACAACCTCACCAATGTATCCTTGCTTCATCTATTACCAAAACTCTTTGCAAAAATCATGTAGTCAGAACCCATTAGTGAATAGCTCCCTATCCGCACTAAAACACTTGCCCACTTGCTTTTAGCCTTGAACCAACCCCACACTCCAAATACTTTGAGTACTGGACTTAGCTTGCCTCCCGCAGCAAACAAATCATTACCACTCACCAGCCAAGTCTTATATGCTCCGCAATGAACACTGTAAAAATATGAAAATCCCAACGATGCCCGGTGCTTTTCCGTACTCATAGGTTAAACACTGCCTCCTCAACTTCCCCACACTAATCGCTCTCCCATCGTCCAACCCTCCACTTCTTTCTTGAGCCCAAAACCCCCAACCCCTCAACACATCCACAAAAGCAAGGTCAGCGCCCCCAGCTTTCCCATTTCTCTCGAACACCAGAAAATCCCGAATAAACTACTCATGCCTTCAGGTAGTAATAAAGCTACCTGTCCCTTGATGATATCATGCCATATCCTCACAACCTCTTAAATGCAAATAGTTGACTCCGTTCCGCCTTAGCCCTAAAACGTCTTAAAACACATCCCGAAGGTTATTTATCCCCCCCCCCACAATACAGCCTCGCAATCCTGCCTCACGCGCTCACAGCATCAAATCTGTCATTGTGTATCTCCGCCAGTCTACCACCAAGTGCTCCACGGTCCCATCATCTGCTTTCCCCACTTCGCTCCTCATAACACACGTTTCAGCTTGACATTCCAAAATAATTCCTAGAAACCCATACCTCCACCTGGCCTCTTCCAGTCCCCTATTTTTAAAGAATCCACGCAATACCCGCTTAGCTCGCTCTCCCACATTCCAAGACCCCGAGCCCCCACATCCCTTGACCCTAAACAAGAGTGCCACCACAATCCCAAAAGCCTCATTCACTCCCCGACTCCCCCCTTCACAAGTCTTCGCAATTAATTTCCAATAAACCATGGGTACCTAACCATACCTCCAGTTCAAGATCGCAAATACCCGACCCTGTGGTCCGAAACCCCCAAATCGTGAAGGCCTAACCTACCCCAGAACTCTTATTGCCTCCTATAGCATAGCGCCTGATCCAGACGTGCAGCATAACCCGATTTCCGTACATATGTAGCATAGCTCAATCCTCCAACGCACCCCTCCCCCCTACGTCTAAAACTCCTGCTACATCCCCAACACAATTGCGTAACAAACCCCAACACACACCCCGCCCCCCTCGGTTCTCACATCACCCTGTCCTGTAAGACACAATTCCAAACTCGTCTTAATCCGCAGTTAACTAAAGTCAATCGCCCTCAAATAAAAAAGCAAACATCCCTGAAACACGAAAGTTACCTTAACTGCAGCATTTACCGCTGACCTCCGGCACATATACTCCTATAAAACAAACCCTTGTCTCACCCCACTCTCTCTCTACCGCACCGGACCTTCACCCCGCATCGTGCGGTCCCACCCACCCCCCCCCCCACCTCCACCGCCGCCCTGCACCGAAAGACATGTATCCCCCACACCAACCGAAAACCCACCTCCCACCCCAACTCATGCAAGGGACTGGTTTCCTTCACAGCCACAGCAACCCCCCCCATTTACCTCAACGATCCACTCACATATAACTTATAACCCATCAAGCGCAACTCACATTCAAACTTGTTAATTATGCTTCCTGTATGATACAATATCCACATCAAATCTCCGTAAAAAACCATTCATCCACACTCTCTTAATCTCAGCTCACAGGCCGTTAACATTAATGGGACCACCTTAAATTATTACAATAAAGGCGGCTTTTCCCCGCCGCTTTTGAAGGTTGCTTAAAAGACGTGGTTGTTGGACTATAGCCACGTTTGTCACTTTGGCTATCCAGACTTCCGTTATCCCCCTTTTCCTTCGACCTTGCAGCTACCAACACAACCGGTGCCACCATTCCCCGGTAGCTCTAGCCCATCTTCCAGGTTTCTTTCCATATCTCGCCCAGGCGTTAAGACATCTTCCATATCAACGTCCCAGCTGCTCGCTTACCGTGTGCAACCTCCACACGTTGCCTCAGCATCCATTTCCTCCTGGTGCACCTCAACCTCCACCGTGTGCTGCTTACTCTCGTTTGCACAAGGTGTTCTCACACTTTTGTGCAGCTGCTACCCCTCCAATACCCTCCCGTCCTTCTCCCCATCCTGAGGTCTTCCACCTTCCCCAAGAAGTCTTTTCAAGACCTCGTCCCACAGACCATCCTGTTTGTAAGTCACTTCTGTCAACAGTCTCATCCTTAGATGGTCGCTCAGACACAGTCCCACAGTAACGTGTCGCACCTCCCATCTCCGACTCCGCTCTTCTACTTCATCACACCAACTTCCCCGACGCCTGTCTTGCAGCTTCACCTGCGCAGGTGCCCAAGGAGAGCACCTGTCGTTCCACAGTTGTTTTGGCACCTGTTTTTCCCTCCGTCCCTTCCCTTTGATGACATTGGGCCGCCATAGTGGTCATAAGACCCGCACAGCCTCATGTCCGACCGCTGTCCAGCATAATATACATAAACCTGTGTTCTGAACTCTTCCATCAGAACGTACGAAGGTATAGGATGTCCCAATGTCATCTCAAATGTGAAAGACCCCTCTGGCAGCCCCATATAAGGCCCAACCATCACACTCCACTGTGCGAATGGATCTTGCCATACTATCGGAATACCTCACAACATCATATTCCCAGGCCTCAAAGGGGACATTTCATCACCTTTACCACGTTACATACTTATACTCATGTAGCAGACCTCCACAGCAGAATTCGTCCATCCACTTTTCTTGAAACGCGTCGACTATTCTGGAGTAAAACCAGCACTCTTGAACTTATGAAGATGCCTGTACACTCCATTCACTGCTACATCCAATACAACTCTTCGTTCGGTATGCCATATAACATCGCGATAATACGTGGCAAGCAGCTACCTTGCATTGTAGAACTACTCATAGCACCACGTCAGCACCACACAGACAGTATCACCCGCGTCCATGTCTGTCCGACAATTTTATTGCTCAAAACAGGTAAACTGCGCAGAAAATACACCTGAATCGGAGCGGCATGCGCAGCACGTCCACTCGGCCCCGGAAGCGAAGAGACATGAGTTGTAAATACGGAATCATCCAGCCAGCACTTCTTCGCCATGGTTACATCAATACATCATGTCTGCCCACGCTACAGTTTTAATTTCCACAATCCCACATTTATATCTCATAAACCTCAAAGTTATTATACAGTAGTCCTCTAAACCGAAGATATGTCATAATGAACGATAGATAAAGAATAAAAGAAAATGAACAGAAGACTGACAATGGAGCAGCGAGTAGCCAGCTCAGCGCAATAACCATTCAACCACCAGAGTTCTAAATAAGTTTAATTTTACAACCAACACTTTTGTGACTTATTTCATCAAGTGGTCTATAAAAACAGAAGAAATGGACAGGAATCGAACTGCTGTGGCAAGTTCACCTGTGCTATTCAATCATAAAAGTTTTACTTGGATAAGTTTTACAAAGAGCACATCAACAGCGAGGAAACAAGCTCCTGGCCCGCTGTTGATTTAGCGGTATATTTTGTTTTCTGAACCGTATATTCTTTAGGCACACACCTGAGCCTAGTCGATTACAGCCTCTATTATCACCTAACAAAGATGTTCCTACAGACAAATACAAGGAATGTTTTCCCATCAGTAGTCCCTAATAATTCAGTAGACAATGTTAGTGAATCGAAAATGGTGAGTGAAGAAGCGAGCCGAGTCAGACAGGAGACGTGAATGGAGGAGGTGGTAGCACTTCAGACTTGTTCGTCTACTGCTTGACGTGTTGCTTGTAAGGTGAGATTGCGAGAAAGAGAGAGAGAGAGAGAGAGAGAGAGAGAGAGAGAGAAGAGAGAAAGAGAGAGAAAGAACGAGAGAGGAGGGGGGTTTAACAGACAAGCAAGAAGCACAGACACAAAACTGCATTCACCTCTTAACAAGAAAAATCACTCTGGTACAGAGAGGCAAAGTGTATGATTAGGCTAAGAATCTGAGAGTAGCGGCCCCACTTAGTGTACATGAAGCATTAACTTTTCTCTTACAATGTATAAAATTGTCAATTGTCTGAAAGCAGTTTTAGGTGTTTCCCTCACCCATCTTCATGATTAGTGAGGTTTTGAATTTCTTTCAGTTTTGCTCTAATACAGAAAAAAAATAAAAGATACGATCCTAATTACGAGGCATCGAACGATGTAACAAATACATACTGTTGTCAGATGTCTATTTTTTTTTCTAACTCGATTCTGAATAACTTAAATTATTTCAATGTTGGTTTTTTACCTTACCTGCAGAAAAGATTCAGATATAACATCAGGCAGTGCACGTGCCACAAAGTTCAGACTTATATCAAGGCCATGCAGGTGCCACAAAGTTCAGACTTACATCAGGCAGATCAGGTGCCACAAAGTTCAGACTTAACATCAGACAGTGCAGGTGCCACAAAGTTCTGACTTTATATCAGCAGTGCAGTGCCACAAAGCTTCAGACTTGCATCAGCAGTGCCAGGTGCCACAAAAGTCAGTTTTATAAACAAGATGGATATTGGTTCATTGCTATAAAATGGAAACACCAGATCCACCTCAAACTCACAACACTTGTGTGGTCCCTACATTTACTGTACTGTCCTTGATGTTTAATTCGATAACCTTATAAAAATTGTGACATTAATATATATCCTTCAACTTGCGATTATCTATTCTGCACGACTCTAAAGTTTTACACACTTCTAGCTGTTTTGAGCATGTACAGCAACATAGATATAAATTTAGGATTGTTAGTTTTATGCGCAATAAGCGGAGAATGTCTCATCTGAACTAATATAATAATAATAAATAATAATAATAATATAATAATATAATAATAAAAATAATATTATTATTATTATTATTTTTAATAGTGCCGTGTAATTCCCAAGTTGACGATTTTGTTACACAAATAAGAAATTGGTTTCTGTGTAATATTAATTGCATGATACTTATTCTAACTGTCAGTAAAAATTCGAATAAGGTGTATTTTATGTAAAGTGTTTTTGGACTGTGCAAGTTGTTTGCTAAATTCCATTAAAAAATTAAGGTAAGAATGTTTTGATACCCGACTTCAATTTAATGTTGCTGAGTCTTATTTAACGAAGAATAAGAATACTAGGACTTTTATGTTCTAATTTTTCCTAATAATTTAATAATAAAAAATTTTAGTGTTTCATACTTTTCTTCTTAATTATTAAAAAAAATTTGATTATTAAGCTGACAAAAAAAATGGATATTTGTATTGTCTTAAAATGAACTTACATGATTTTTTTTAAAGAGAAGATTATTTTAATGCTTATCAAACATCATCAAAAAAAAATAGCCGTTTAACAAATAGATCTCATATTACTGTGCGTTTTATAGTCATTATAACCACTAAATCTCAGTGAAATATCACTCCTTAAGGCATCTCCAGTCAACTTAGTGAAAAATGTTGTCATTCTGTAGAACGGAGACGAGACATGAGCTGCATAATTTAGTGAGCCTTGTTAAAGATGTATAGAGCTGTAGTATAACCTCTGAACTCTTATTGCAATATACTATTTTGATATAAATCCTACTAATCGTTAGCCTTATACACGCACTCGGCACTTCCTCTCTGGCTTTAGTTGCTGCTTACCATAATTTCTGTAATGTCAATTCCGATTATTCAGAGTGTAAGTGCAAGGCTATTCAAATTCGCAAGCATGAGGACCAGGCACTTACTACATTTGAACTGCATACTGCCACTGTTAATATAACGATATTAGCTTCCCAAATCCTTCTGAAGTTTAGGCGCATCTTCCTCTAAATCTATTATTCCGCCTGCTATATTAGTCGACAGTAAATATGGTTGTTATCACTAGCAATTCCCCTCATCAAGGTCATTATACAAATCACTAACAACAATGCCTAAAACTGATCCTTAGGGAGATGCCACATTGACTGCTCCTCACTCAAGATTTTACAATATTTATGCATACCTCTGCTTCCCATTAGTTAGACCTCGTCCATGAAAGGACTTTTTCCCCTAATAATACGAGCAACCACCTTTTTAACATATTTTGAGTGTAATCACTCTATCAAGAGCTGTTATTGGCGTAACGCCTCAGGGAGTGTCATGGGTATGATACTCACCCCAAGAACATTTTTCCATGGTGAGGTTTTCAGCTTGACCTTCGTAGCGATATCCTTTGTCCTTTCCCAACTTCTGAAACAACTACCGTCATATTACCACATATACGCGAAACAGCACCGCCCCCCAGGACTGAACCTAGTGAAACCACACTCTACCGACACATTGCGCCTACTCTGAGATCTCGCTATGTACCAGCCCTATCATTCCTTCCTGATACATTGAAGAGCTTTTTCTGCTATTCCTGCCTATTTTTCTTCTCTGGATTTTTCACCAATCACCTTTTTGCGAGCAGTGACGAACGCATTCTCACAAGAAGATGCGGTCAACTCTTCCCCTTCGCTTGAGATATACTTCTGTTTACCTTGTTTGTAGGAACTTCCGTAGTTTGTGTGCAGATTTTTTTTTTTTTTTTTTATTTCTCAATCCTGAAGCAGTGCTGTTGTCCTGTTTGATCTCATTCCTTTCTAGGTGTTCCACCACTCCTGCTGATAATCTTCATGACATTACATATTATATAAGTCAGTGACAATAGTCTGATAGTTCAGTGCTACAAAAAAATAGGACTGCATTTGCGTCACATTCCATACCTCAAGTAGTTGCTTTTTTCGATAGATTTGTTGATGTTGTACTGCATCCACAGTATCACTGTTTCCTCTCTCAGACCTATGGGGAAATTTTAATCTGGGCCACCGCATTCGAGGTATCTAAGTTTACATAGCAGTTTCGTCACCTTCTTCTCCTCGTTTTGTGTGTAGTGCGTCCAGCACTTTTCTGTTGAATTCTACCCACCTCAGTTTGCTGAGCAAGCCTCTCGGTCCCCACTGAGAAAACCACCTTAACTCCTCTTACTGACTCTTCATATACTTCCTGTAATTTTTCCCTCCTTCCTCAGCCTGATTACCTAGTTCTTGACTGTTTTATATTCCTCCCTCCCCCCCCCCCCCCTCTTGATAAGACTATAACACTTTGGGTCAGATTCAGCTACGATGCTATATCATTCTTAAATTGCCGCGTGGCTTCCCTCAATAACCATGCAATATTCTTTTCCTGCTCTTCTGCTCAGCTCTTTGAGTAATCCCGAGTCCTTTGTCTTCTATACTCTTCATGATCTCGCACAATTGCTTTGGCCTCTCGGCACCTCCGGTAAACCATAAGAATCACTCTATTTTTTCACATTGCTTCTTTACCCTTAGGTACAAACTTCTGCTTTGCCACCCGCATTTTGTGCCACTGTGTTCCATCATTTCATTAATGTCTTTTCTCTACTTGTAACCTCCAGTCTGAGTTGTTCCTATGTAGTCATCTGCATTCTCTCTGCCCAGTCCTCCATTACTTCAAAACTCCACTGGTTTTTGATGAGCAATGCAACTTCTCCTTCCCTCTATATCCTGCGAACAGGGACACTTCTGATGTCTCTCCCATTCGTCATGTCATTCCCATAACCAAAAACAGCACTGGTCCAAAGACCCGGCTTGTCACAGCGCCCACTCTGACACCTCGTACACGTTGTTGCCTCCGACAGTTTTCTCTATCCATAGCCAATGTCCTTCCTGTTTATTGTGCTGATCCGTAAGCTTTTGCACAAATTCTCTTGAATGTATTTTGGCACAATAAACGTGTGTTGTATTGTGTTTACTCACCTAAATTGTGATAACAGGGGTCGATTCACAGAACCTGCCCACCTCTTCGCTGGTCACTCCTAAGTTCACTCTCTCCCTGTTCCATAGCTTTATCATATATCTGTGTATCGAGTTAGTGTGTGTGTGTGTACTCACAAAATTGTACTCACCCTAATTGTGTTGACAGGGTCGAGACTCAGCTCCTGGCTTCCGCCTCATCACCGATCGCTACTGAGCCCTCTCTCTCTCTGCGTCCTGGATTTGTCATACCTCTCTAAAACAATGTCTGGTTCCTGCCTCCAAGACTAACTTTCCACTGCTAGGCATTCCACATCTGACACTCTATGACTGAAGAAATTACTTCCTAACGTCCCTGTGACTCGTCAGAGTCTCGCTTCCAGTTGTGACCCTTGTCCGTGTCCCCTCTCTGGAACATCCTATCTCTGGTCGCACCTTGTCTATTCCCCGCAGTATCTTGTATGTCGTTATCATGTCTCCCCTGACCCTTCTGTCCTCCAGTGTCGTCAGTCCGATTTCCCTTAACCTTTCCTCGTACAACATTCCCTTGAGCTCTGGGACTAGCCTTGTTGCAAACCTTTGTACTTTCTCTAACTTCTTGACGTGCTTGACCAGGTGTGGGTTCCAGACTGGTGCTGCATACTCCAGTATGGGCCTAACATACACAGTGTACAGTGTCTTGAACGATTCCTTATTAAGGTATCGTGTGTGTGTGTGTGTGTGTGTGTGTGTGTGTGTGTGTGTGTGTGTGTGTGTATACTCACCTAATTGTGATTATAAGGGTCGAGTGACAGCTGTGTGTGTGTGTGTGTGTGTGTGTTGTGTTGTGTGTGTGTGTGTGTGTATTCACCTATTTGTACTCACCTACTTGCGGTTGCAGGGGTCGAGACTCAGTTCCTGGCCCCGCCCCTTCACTGACCGCTACTAGGGCCTCTCTCTCCCTGCTCCATGAGCTTTATCATACCTCGTCTTAAAACTATGTACGGTTCCTGCCCCCACCACCTCACTTTCCAGACTATTCCACTTCCTGACAACTCGGTGACTGCAGAAAAACTTCCTAACATCCCTTTGACTCATCTGAATCTTCAACTGTGTGTGTGTGTGTGTGTGTGTTGTGTGTGTGTGTGTGTGTGTGTGTGTGTGTGTACTCACCTAGTTGAGATTGCAGAGGTTGGGTCCTAGCTCCTGGCCCCGCCTCTTTACTGGTCGCTACTAGGTCACTCTCCCTGAAACGTGAGCCTTATCATACCTCGTCTTAAAGCTATGTATGGATCCTGCCTCCACTACATCACTTCCCAAACTATTCCACTTCCTGACTACTCTGTGGCTGAAGAAATACTTCCTAACATCCCTGTGATGTATCTGTGTTTTCTTCAACTTCCAACTGTGTCCCCTTGCTCCTGTGTCCCTTCTCTGGAACATCCTGTCTTTGTCCACTTCGTCACTTCCTCTCAGTGTGTGTGTGTGTGTACTCACCTATTTATTTGTGGTTGCAGGGGTCGAGGCTCAGCTCCTGGCCCCGCCTCTTCACTCATCGCTACTAGGTCCTCTCTCTCCCTGCTCCATGAGCTTTATCATACCTCGTCTTAAAGCTATGTACAGTTCCTGCCTCAACTACCTCACTTTCCATACTGACAACTGTTGACTCATCTGAATCTTCAATTTCCAATTGTGACCCCTTGTTTCTGTGTCCCATCTCTGGAACATCCTGTCTCTGTCCACCTTATCTATTCCTCGCAATATTTTCTATGTCGTTATCATGTCTCCCCTAACCTTCTTGTCCTCCAGTGTCGTCAGGCCTGTTTCCCTTAACCTTTCTTCGTAGGACATTACCCTTAGCTCTGGAACTAGCCTTGTTGCAAACCTTTGCACTTTCTCTATTTTCTTGACGTGCTTGACCAGGTGTGAGTTCCAAACTGGTCCTGCATACTCCAGTATGGGCCTGATGTACAAGGTGTAAAATGTCCTGAACGATTCCTTACTGAGGCATCGGTACGCTGTTCTTAGATTTGCCAGGCGCCCATATGCTGCAGCAGTTATCTGGTTGATGTGTGCTCCCGGAGACGTGCTCGGTATTATACTCACCCCAAGATCTTTCTCCCGCTTCTGGGCACCATCAGTCAAGCCCACCTCAAACACTCAGGTGATCTTCTCTCCTGAATTTCCAACCTGAATGTTAAAAACAAAAGCATGGCTTTCTTCGATGTCACAGCCCTCTTTACCAACGTTCCTACTGACGCTGCAATCAACATTCTGAGACAGAGGCTCACTGAAAACCACGACCTCCCTTTACCTCTAGATTTCATCAATCTAGTGGATCTTTTTGTTAATTTCAACTTCTTCAAGTATCAGGACAACTCTTACAAACAGTGTTTTGTGATGGCAATGGGCAGCCCGCTCAGTGCTGTGCTTGCCAACCTCTTCATGGAAAACCTAGAGACAGAGAAATTCAGCACCCTCATTCCCAACACCGTTACCTGGCTAAGATACGTTGATGATATATTGGTTTTCTATCCGAGACGTCTCAATATCCAGGCCCTTCTCAAAAAGATCAATGCAGTTGAACCATCAATAAAGTTTACACTTGAACTCGAAAACGATGGCAAACTTCCTTTCCTCGACGTTCTACTGTGCAGATCTCCCGACAGTGACAAATTTCTCTTCAAAGTGTATAGAAAACCTACCAACAAGGACGATCTTATACACTTTTATTCACACCAAGACACCCGCACTAAGAGAGGAGTCCTCATTGGCTTCTTCTTGAGAGCTCTTCGCATCTCCAGACCTTGTTTTCTAGAAGAAGAATGCACTTACATAAAACAAGCCTTTACACGTCTTCAGATCCCATCTTTCTTCATCCGAGATTGCAGACTCAAGGCACAAGCTATCCTTAACAAACCGCCCATGGAACAGCCCCCTAAGCAGTTCACAGTGCTCCCATGTGGTGAGGTTGCCACGAATACTCGCCGGGCACTTGCTATGAGTAACATCAACGTTTCCACCATAAACACATCATCTATCAAAGACCTCACTACGAAACGCAGCCCCACACCTCTAACTTCTACAGCAGGCGTCTACACTATCCCCTGTGGATTCTGTTCCAAGAAATATGTAGGCGAGACAGGCAGAGATCTTGCAGTCTGCCTGAATGAGCATCGAAATGCCTCTAATAGAGACGATGTAAGGTACACCTGTGTCCTCCACAGAGACTCAACGGGGCATTTGATGAACTGGAATGAGGCACAACTCGTTCTCACAGAACCAGACCTCAGACGCCGACGGTGCCTAGAAGCCGTCACCGACACTATAGAACGCAACACTGGAAACTACAAAATTTCAAAAACATTGGCATACATGATACTTAAGCACCACCAACCCAACTACACAGGAGTCACATGATTTCATCGTCTACCCGTCCTCATCCCAACATGACATTCCTCAGGTCACGTGGGTCACTCACATCTCACTCTCCGCCTATATACGTAATGTCTTTCTACCTCTGTATGTTAGAAGTGATCAAGGTCCCAGGACCGAAACGTTTTCTAATAAATATGTCATAGTGTTTGCTTAAGTGTCTTTCTAAACCAACTTGTAAGTCTATATGCTTGGCGATGGACGAGTGCTTGGCATGGACAGCTGTACAGAATGGAAGCAAATTGGAGTCTCTTCACACCCAGGTTGGTCCCTCACCTTCCTTCAACCTCACTAAGGACTCCAGCTCGGTCTACGGCTACTTTGAAGGTGAATTTTAAAATCGTATAAAAAAAACCGACAGGTTGATAAGTATCTACTTATCTACTTTGAAGGTACACCCATATGTATGAATTAATTTTGAAACTCAAACAAGTGATATATTATTTACAAGCATTACTATTTAATGTTCCACCACCCCTTCCTCTCCTTTTTCTAACAAAAAGGGAAGTTGCAAGCGACTTAGGAGCAAATTACTGTGCTGAAATTATATTGCTACTCAAATTGCAGCCAACCAGTTCCTCTGGTGCCATGTCTTCCGGGGTCACCCCCGTCTCCAATTCTTTTGCGGTTTTACCCTCTGAAATCCTCCACCTCCTTACCTCTTCCTTCCTCTACCTCTTCATCTTCTCGCCAGCTAGTTTCTCAGTCTGCAAGGCCTCGCACACCTGCACCTTCTTCGTGCTTATCACCTGCGAAGTTGAACATGTCTCCTAAGCCCAAGTCTCTTCGCATTTCTCCGGTGCTTACAGTTCTTGTTTTTGGTCTCGGCGCCTAGTTCTCACCTCTTTCTAACTCTCACGCGAAGGTGGAGGTTCACCCCCTCATGTGGTCCCCTCTTCTCCTGCCCCCCCCCGAGCTTATCCCCACTCCCCCACTACCCCCTCCAGCCTCCTTCCTCTCATGTTCCACCGCATGTCTCGCTTCTGTCCCACCGGCACATTTCTCCTGTTCTACTCCCCTCTCAAAACCCTTTGGTTCCTTCCATAGTCTTCTGATCTCTTGCTCTGCTCTACATCACCATGTCCTCTGAAGTCATGTACCGGCATCTTCCTTGTTCGCTGAAACACTTGATGCTATACTCCAACATACCTGCGGAGTATTAAAACCCTTGATGGTCTCCTGGTGCACCTCCTTTATGCCCCGTCTTTTGGATTTAACCGAGGGAGGCAGTCGCTCGCTGCATCATACGCGACTAAGTGCACTTGTTGTAAGTACGTTTCTACTGTTACCTCCCTTTCCCTATGTGTGAGTTGAAGAAGGGCTACAGAAGTTGTGTGCATAAACGCTCCAAGACCTTGATCCCGTTTTTGCCGTTACGGAGTTAGTGTTACAGACCTCTTGAGGTTTTGCCATGGAAATCGATGAACTATCCTTTCCGTGACACCAAGGGGCGTCATCTCTGCTCCCTCGTTCTCTCGCTTCTAAAGCGCCATGGTGCAATCACCCTTTGGATATTCTCTTTCTAATTGGCTGGAGCCATATAACGTACCTTGTCTCCTTCATAGAGCTAGAGCACGCTTTCCGCATGCAGTCATCAGCAGAATGGGCCCGGTAATATTCAAATCTGTATGCTATAACATCTGCACCTATCTAGCCCTTGCAGTCCTTGTGCACTCTTTCAAACTTGTTTGGACGTGGGGTCTCCCTCAACAATGGAAATCTGCCAGTGTGCTTCCTTTCTCAAACAACACTTCGGGGGCTTGATAACTTCCTCACTGCCGTCTCATTGGCTCTAACCAGTGTAGTCTGGCAAGGTGATAAGAACATGGTGAATGGTACGTCTGAATCGTATTGAGAGACAGTAGTCTTTCTCCTCGCCAATATGGCTACTTCAAGGGCCGCTCTACTTTGGACTTTTTGCTCTCATTAAAACATTTGTGCGAAAGCAATTTCAAAATAAAGACTCATTCCTAGAAGACTTTTTTGACCTGGGAAGGCAAATGCCCTACTTGGATGTATAACATCTTAGCCCAGTCCCTCTCCTTTAGGTCTCCGCGTAATCCTTCGACTTCCTAGCTGCTTTCTGTCTGAAAAAACATTTTCGTGTTCGTGTTGGCGATCTCTTTCCTCAGACTTTGTTCAGTGCCGGGGGGTCCCACAAGTTGTCTTTAGTACTACCCTTATTCTCTGTTGCTATAATTGTCCTACTTGTCGTCACTTTATGATTTCGCTACAGCTTACGCAGGCGCTGACTGTCACCTGGTAGCGGCCTCCCATCAGGATGCGATTGACCGTGTTTTCCTATTGGGCCACTTCTCATGGTTTTTAAAAATTTCTAGGTACGACAACCCATTTCATTACCTTCACTAGACGTCCCTCTTGTCCCAGACATGTCATTGTTAATCTACACGGCTCACGTATCCCAGAATGTGATACGGTCAAGTTTCTTGGCCTTCTATTTGATCGCCGGTTGACATGGAACTCACATTACCTCTCTGAAGGCAGCTTACCATAGTCGGCTGAATCTCCTTAAAATTCTTTGCACATCGTTCATGGGGAGCAGATAGCCGGACTCTCCTCCGTTTGCATTCCACTCTAGTCCTTTCCAAGCTGTAATTACAGTGACCAAGTCTATTCTGCGGCTTCTCCTACAACTCTTTCTAAGTTAGATCCCCTTCATCATCAGGGTCTACGTTTATGCCTTGGAACCTTTCGTTCATACCCTGTCGAAAGCCTCTATGCTGTGGCGAATGTTCCTTCCTAGGTAATCGTCGTGATGCTCATTGCCTTCATTGCTTTGTCCATTCTCATGACATTTGTGTTCCTTCTGCGTAAAGGTTGATCTCAGACGTTAGTAGAAACCCGTTATTTGTTCGGCGCCTGTGCTTACTCTGACCGTTTTCCTCTTCGTCTTCACTCACTCCATCTTCTCTCCAGTTGCCTCCCTTATATGTGCATATAGCGTCTGCCTTTTCACTTCCTCCTTGGGAGGTTCCGACGGTTCGTGTCTGTTCTTCCTTACTACCGTGCGCCAAATCTCTCCTACTTACGGCTGCTTCTCGCTCTCTTTTTCTTGATCGCTTCCAGTCGCATGTGCAATGCCGTCGTTGTTTATACAGATGGTTCTAAATCTTTTGACGGTGTTGGGTTCGCAGCCACGTTCCCTGACAATGTTGTCCGAGGTCATTTGTTAGACTCGGCTAGTATTTTTACCTCCGAGTTTGTATGCATCCTCATAGCGCTTCTTTGTATTGCATATATGTCTCCTTCAGAGTTTGTGATCATTTCAGATTCCCTCAGCACTTTATGGGCCATTAAACAATTTGATTCCCCTCATCCATTGGTCCTTGTATTCACTTTGGTTGCGCCGTGTGACTAGCAAAAACAAAGATGTCGTTTTCTGTTGGGTCCCTGGACACATTGATGTGCATGGCAATGAACAGGCGGATGATGCTGTGCTGTCAGCGGTACATTGCATCTTCCGTTTTCTATGGACGGTATTCCATTCAGGGATTATTTTTACAGTCGTCTCTGCCTGTCTTCGCAGCCGTTGGCAACAGTGGTCAGACATGCACCATAACAAATTGCACTCTATTAAACTGCTTTTAGGTTTGTGGTCATCTTCATACCACTGCTGCCGTTCCCGAGAGACTACACTCTCCTGTCTCCGCTTCGGCCATACCCGCCTTTCCCATGTGTATCTCATGGAACGACGCCCTATTCCTCTCTGTGAGGTTTATCGGATCCCTATTTCAGTTCTGCACTTGTGGATTGTCTGTTATCAACGAGCTCACAGGATTTACCTCCGACGCCGCCGCCCTACCGCTCTTACCTTATCTTCCCTTCTCGCAGACGGCCATGCCTTTGACTTACGACCACTTTTTGGCTTTTGTCAGCAAATGCTTTACTAGATAAACTTTGACGCATAACCCATAGTGTTTCTTTCAGCTCTTTTGTACTCTTACCTCTGATCCCCTCTCCACCTAGCTGTTTATAGCCTCGGCACTATTTTCTGTTCTGCGGTGCTGCATGACACTTGTCGGTTTGGCGCACTATTATTTGATTATAATTAATTAATTTAAGTCTGTTTGAATCTTCCCAAAATTTGAATGTTGCTTACGACCCTGCTTCTAATTTTCCATCAAATGTTATTTCCAAATATTAAAACTCGTGAGATACACATTCAGTGTATCTCACATCTAGTACTGGGTAGGCTTCCCTTTTATTCCCAGAACCACCTGAATTTTTCGTGGCATGGTTTAAAGGTGTTAAAAACATTCCTTAGAGATTCTGGACTATGTTGACATGATAGCATCTTGCAGTTTCTGCAGATCTGTCGGCTGCACATTCATGCTGCAAATCCCCCGTTCCACCATATCCCAAAGGTTTACTTCAAATTCTCGCCGTACCATTTGCCTGTCTCAGCAGAAATCGCGATTTATCAGACCAGGTGACTTTTTCTAATCTTCAGTTGTCAAGTTTTGGTAAGCTTGTGCCTCAGTTTCCTTTTCTTAAATGACTGGAGTGGATCCCGGTGTGATATTGTGATGCTGTAGCCCATCCACTTCAAGGTTTGACGTGTTGTGTTTTCAGAGATGCTGTTCTGAGTACCACTATTGTAATGCGTGGTTCAGTAAATTACTGCTGCCTTCCTGTTAGCCAGTCTGGCCATTCTCCTCTGACCTATTTCATTATCAAGGAGCTTTTGCCTGCTCAACTGGATATTGTGTTTTTTTCACAACATTCTCTGTAAACTCTTCAAACTGTTGTGCGTGATAATCTCAGATCAACAGTTTGAGGTACTCAACCCACCCCGTCGCGCACCAACAATCATTCCACGGTCGAAGTCATACAGATGACATTTCTTCCCCAGTCTAATGTTCGGTCGAAACAGCAATTGAACCTCTTGGCCATATCTTCATGCTTTTACGCATTGAAGTGCTGCCACGTGATTAGCTAATTAGATAATTGCATTAAGCATTTATAAAGGTACATTTAATAAAGTGGCCATGAATGTATATCAGTTCTCAACCAGGAACACGATCAGTCATCAATTACTTCCACTCTTGAAAGATACAAATACATGCAATGCGCTAATCAACACTGTTTGCCATAGTGAAGACTTTATCATCGGTCCAGGTTACCAAAAGATTATGCAGATAATGTTACATAAAGTAGTCAACTTTAAAATAATCCTTGACAAAAGTAATCCTGAGAACTGTATTAGACACAACAGACAGTTTTCAGAAAGTGATGAAGTTTGCTATTGTAAATGTACGCGTCCACACCCTATGATGTTAACACTCTTAATCACTCGGAAATTTTCTTCATGTTATGCGTATACCATAATTATACAACGTACTCTGTTTTATTTTAAATAAGGTGGAAGCCCAGCCGTCGCATCGTACGATTTTATCTAAGCTTTTCATTAGAGGACAATCAGTGGAAAACATATGATTAAAATGTGAAATAAAGGCAAAACGTCAGGAGAAAACTGTGTTTCCCCAGAAAACATAATACCACCACCCAAAGAGCAAGTCACTAGTGCCTTCAGTGTACAGAGATCAGTAACAGGATACACACCAGTACAGTGTACTTATGCGTTTTAGTTATTACCTCACACAGAGGAACTCTGATGAATATCTGGCTGTTTTCTGGACGAAAATCATTTTGCTTGTTTTTTCACCTGTATCACCAGTACATGTTTTTTTTTTTACCAGATATTTGAACTGTTCTTACGTTATTGAACATTTCTAAAGTCTGGCGGTAAAAATTGTTTTACAGACTCCGTCTGTGAGAAAGGGAATATATAGCCATCCTACAAAACTGAAAGAAATGTTTTATTTCGAGCGAGAGAGAGAATGAATGAATGAACGAGGGAATATGGAGTAAGAATGACGAAAGAAAAGAGCAGAAAAGCTAAATATACCTACTACAAGAGAAAAAAATATTAAAGCAGAATGGAACCAAAGCTCGGCCATATATGCTCAACTTGTGTGTGTGTGTGGACAATAACACTCAACTTGTGTGTGTGTGGACAATAACACTCAACTTGTGTGTGTGTGGACAATAACACTCAACTTGTGTGTGTGTGGACAATAACACTCAACTTGTGTGTGTGTGGACAATAACACTCAACTTGTGTGTGTGTGGACAATAACACTCAGCTACTTTACATTTACACTCACCAACAGTGTAACTGACATGTCCAACACCCGTGCACTGGCTATTTGGCTTCTCATGTTTAAAAATTATTTTGTGAGCATTTCCATACAAATGTGTTGGGTTTTTGATATGTTGAAAAATAATGTAGACTTGGCACTGAAATAATAAATGTTTTAAGGCAGTGTGTAAGCCACGGGATGGAAAGAGCAGACTGTGCACCTCCACTAAAATTTTTTGAGTGACAAGTATGTAAACCACGGAAAAGGGTGGGGATTGAACCCAATGGTCCAGTGGGTTTTAGCGCTCACTTCCCATGAGTTTAAGCTCCATCCGTGATTTGCTAGCATTTGTGTTATTATGATTTCGTGAGTAGGTATATGTAAGCAGTCACTGACCAGTGTTTACATGTATTAAATTAGAAACATTCAACGGCATCATTCAGTCCTGGTTCTTGGCCGGAGAGAAAGAAAATAAAATACCAACTCAAAGGTAAAAGAAACGGAAATTTATTATGCGCACCTTTATTAACGACGTCTCGTCCGTGCTGTGATTGTTTTTATTTCATAAATATATTAACCTGAAGAAAGAGGGTGAGTATATATAAGAAAACACAGTAAAGTGAAGTCAGGATAAATGCGAGAAAAGTAGTGGGAGAGGGAAGTCTTTGCTTGGGTTGGCAGGCCAATTACACTGCTTTTCTGGGGTGATGCCACGAGGGAGTAGTCTCATTTTCACGGAAGAGGACACCCAGAGAAATAGAATCGTAGAATCAGAACTCATAAACGTATCTAACAATTTCAATCATAGCTTCGGCTTCTGCAACACAGTTGATCCTCTTCCCAGGAAGCTTCTGGATCGTCTTTCCACGTATTTTTGTCAGATTTTGCAGCCGACGCAGTTTGTGCACCTATATCCATAACGTGAACGGTAGCGAAAGACTATATGGATGCACAGAAGTCCTATGAACTAGACCTTAAAAGGGTTAACATGAAGACATCTTGATTTATATCTCCAATATCAAATATTCAGATTAACAATAAATACAGAATTACAAAAAAACTTAAAACATTACGAAATATCTTATTTTATAAACCATTTAAAATTTTACAAGTCTAAAGTTTAAAATATAATTACCATATCATTAAATAACGTAAAAGTTGGCGGATCTCATAACCACATTATATTAGGCTTCAGCTGGACGGTATAGACAGCTGCGATTTTCAGCTTCCTGTCTGAAGAACAACTGACTAACACTTTCAAAGATTCCTCGCCGATAGGATAGTCATGCGCATGCACACTCAACTCGCATTCTGAGTCTCGTGGCTCACTCGCAGCGCACTCACCCCGCATATTGAGTCTCGTGGCTCAGTGGTAGCGCACTCATCTCACATTCTGTCTAGTGGCTCACTAGTCCGCACTCACCTTGATAAATTAGACACATGTGCAACTCTTGGGTATCTTTATTGAGGAAACTTTTCGCCACACAGTGGCTTCATCAGTCCACACAGGAGAAACTTGAAGAACAGGAGGAGAATGAGTTAATCAGTCCCTCAATCTTGAGTCGATGTGGTCAGTCCATCAATCTTGAATAGAATACGGCATATGTGCGGAGAAACAGGTTATAAACCGTAGGCAGGAGAGGTGTAGCAGTCGTAGGTGGTGTCACATTTGTCCAATGTGGAAGTAGGTCGTGCCCAAGGGTTAGGCAAGCGAAGAATTCCACCTACGACTGCTGCACCTCTCCTGCCTACGGTTTATAAGCTGCTTCTCCGCACATATGCACATAACAATTTCATCCCAAAGAAGTTTCCTTATATCGTTTTCTAAGCCTGGAGGATGGTAAATTACACCTAAAATTAGCTTTTCTTGACTTTCTAGAAATTTTACCCAAATAGATTCTGTTACTAATCCATCTATTTTTTTACCTTTTCTTAAGCAACAATTTTCAGTTTCTCGTACATATAATGCAACTCCACCTCCTTTCCCGTTATATCTATCTACATGGAACAGGTTAAACCCTTCAACATGAGCAATCATATTCCCACTCTTTAAATTATACTATGTTTCAGTTGTGCAATAAAATCGTATTTCCCAGCACAGGCTACCAACCATAATTTATTAATTTTATTTCTGGCTCTTTGACAGTATTAAGTACATTAATATGTTTTTTCTTCTGAACTTTTTTCCCGTTCAGCTTTGCTTTTACACAATTTCTGTTGTTATCGTTACCCTGTGTTAATGGCTGTTATTGTTAAGATTTATGATATCAAGCCTAAATTAACATTTCGACAATCATTATTTTCCATTCCTAAACCCATACCTCTAATTCTAGTTTAAAGATCTAACAATATCCTCAACTGAGCTTGCGAGAAAACCCACATCTGCCCGGGATAAGTGAACCCCATCCCTGCCATACATGTCATTTCGGCCACAGAAGTGCTCCCAGTTGACAATGAATGGTATTGCATGGTCCTTAACATAGTATTATTTAAAGTGTCTCCAACTCCTATTTTTCAAGCACAAGGCGCTATCCATGTATAAAACGTAGAAGCAAGGATTTATTTATAAGGTATAAGACAGCAATAGACATAATTAGGAAGAAGGGGGGCGCCCTGTTATATGTGGCATTTTGCCAAGAAGGGGTGTTGGAAATTAATGGTTGTCCAGAGCAATTGATATTAATTATTGGCTGGACAATCACTAAGGATAATGTAGTACCATTCATTGACAATTGGGACAACTTTCACGATAGAAATGAAATGTATACCAGGGATGGGGTTCACTTATCCCTAGTTCAGTTGAGGGTGTTGTTAGGACTTTAAACTAGGATTAGTTAATGGTATGGGTTTAAGACTGGAAAATAATGAGCGTGGAAATAGTGAATCAGGCTTAATATTCTGAATATTAATAATAACAGTCATCGAGTAACACTGAGAAATGGTAGTAACAGAAATTGTGTAAAAACGAATGTGAACAGGAAAAAGTTAAGAGAAAACGTAATGTATTTTCTGCTATTAGTCGAAGCGCCAGAAATAAAATTAACGAATTACATTTGGTAGCATGTGTTGGGAACTTTGATGTCATTGCAATAACTGAAACATGGTATAAATTAAAGAATCGAGATATGATTGCCGAATGCCATATTCAAGGGTTTAAGTTGTTCCATGTACACAGATTTAATGGGGAAGTGGGTGGAGTTGCATTGTATGTACGAGAAACTATAAATTGTTCCTTAAAAGGTATACAAGTGGATGGATTAGTAACAGAACCTGTTTGGGTAGAATTTCTAAGTCAAGAAAAACTAATTCTAGGTGTAATATACCGACCTCCAGGCTTGGTTAACGACAGAGGGAGAATTCTTTGGGACGATACTGTTAGGGCTTCTAGACACAATAACATAGTGATAGTAGGGGATTTTAACTTTAGTCAAATTGACTGGACTTCTTTGACCGGTAATCTGGAGTCCAATGACTTTATGGAAGTAGTTCAGGACTGCTTTCTGAAACAGTGTGTAATAGAAATTACCAGGGGTAATAATTTGCTCTACCTAGTCTTGTCAAATAAACACTCGTAAATAATCTGGAGATCACTGGAGAACTTGGAGCATGTGATCACAAATCCATTACTTTTAAAATTACCTGGGAGTACGAAAATAAGGATAATACGGTAAAAATCCCCGATTTTGTTCTGCCGATTATAATGGACATAGGGAACACTTTTCTATTCACAACTGGGGTAATCTAGCTAATAATTTTATTGACGATGATCATACTTACGATTACGAGGGGATCTGCATTTATGATTTTTTTCTTAATAATGTACAACGTGCACAGAACACATTTCCCAGAGAGAAATTAAGTCAAATAATAACGATCCGAAATGGATAAACAGGAGGCTAAAGCATCTATTAAGGGAGAAAAGAGGAATTTATTGGCGCATCAGAAGAGGAGAGGTTAACTTTATTGACCAATATGATCAACTTAAAACAAGTTAAAAATGGGGGTTAGAAAGGCTAAAGACTAAAGGTTGCTAATGAAACAGAGACTAATCCTAAAAGGGTTCTTTCAAGGCTAAAGGACGAAGGTGGGGGAAAAAGTAGGACCTCTGAAAACTGGGGATGAACAGCCGACGGATAAAGAACTGAAAATGACTTCTCTATTTAATTATTATTTTTTGTCAGTCTTTACACAAGAAGACGTAAATGAGATTCCAGAAATGAATAATTATCCAGTTCCTGAAAAATTCATATTATTAACTAATATTACTGTAACGAGATTCATAGTTAACAATCAGATAAACTGAAACAAAATAAGTCCCTGGGACCCGACGAGTTGTTTTCCAGGGTACTTAAGGAATGCAGGAAGGAACTTAGTCAGCCGGTAACGCAGGTAACGAGCGTATTTAATGCTTCCGTCCAAACTGGTGTTGTGCCAGAGATGTGGAAGAAAGGGGATAAATCCATTCCATCAAATTACAGGCCAATAAGCCTGATGTATGTACTAGGCAATTTACTGGAATCAATTGTAGCTGATATTGTTAGAAGTCACCTAGAAGAGCATAATTTGATTATTGAGTCTCAGCATGGATTCAGGAGAGGCCGTTCCTGCCTGACAAAATTTACTGACGTTCTTTAATAAAGTATATGTGGCAATAGATAAGGTAAAGAATATGATGCTGTTTATTTGGATTTCAGTAGAGCCTTCGATAGAGTACCTCTCTCATGGCACTGGACGCAAAGTCCTAACATGGATCGAGGCATGGTTTACTAACAGAAATCTGAGAGCTTCAGTTTATGGGGTCAAATTTGAATGGGGACCGGTCACAGGTGGCATCCCACAAGGATCAGGTTTAGCCCCATAGTTGTTTATAATTTACATTAATGACCTCGATGAGAGAATTACAAGTGACATGAGCAAATTTGCTGATGATACAAAATCCTCCTGGATTTGGACAAATTAATGTCTTGGACTGAAAAGTAGGAGATGAAGTTCAGTGTAGACAAGTGTAAAGTCCTAGTCCTTGTAAATGATAATAACCCTCGAAGTTATAAACTAGGTGGAGTTGAGCTTGGATACACAGTGTGAAAAAGACTTGAGAATCATGGTAAGCAGAAATCTAAAGCCAAGACAGCAGTGCCTTAGTGTGCGCAATAAGGCTAACAGGTTACTGAGATTTATCTCAAGAAGTATAAGTAACAGAAGTCCAAAAGTTAATTTACAGCTCTATACATCACTAGAGAGGCTCACTTAGATTATGCCGCTCAGGCCTGTTGCCTGTTAGCCCAGTGTAGGATAGTATGGCCCAGTATGGGCTAACAGGCAGCAGGCCTGTTGGCCCATACTGGGCAGGTCCTTCACAGCCCGCTAACAGAACACTTGCCCAACCCACTTTCAGTGCTACCCTAACAATAAGTTTTAAAATAAATCTACGCATTTTGCAAGTCCCACCCCAAATCCAACCCCTCTCATTCATGTATTTATCCAACCTAAATTTTGAAACTTTCCAAAGTTTTACCCTTCCATGACCCTACAATAAATTGTTCCACCCCATAAACTCCCCTTTTTCCCCAAACCAATACTTTTCTATATCCTTCTAAACTAAATTTTCCCTAATTTGTTTCCAATTATTTGGGGTTGTCTCTTGGAGGGAGGTATTTAAAAAACTTTATTTATATCCCCCTTTTCTAATACCCATTTTCCAGTTATACACTTCGATCATGCCCTCCCCTCATTTTCCTCTTACAAGAAAATGCAATTTAAGGGACTTCAACCCTTTTTTTCACACAAAAGGGATTTTTTAAGGGCTATTTTTTTAATTTTTTCCCCAATTTTCCCGTTGTATTTTTCAATGAATTTGTACCATTCTAAAATATGGGGACCAGAACGAGCTGCATAATCTGGGTAAAAGGCCTTACTAATGATGTGTAAAGGTGAAGTAAAACCCGGGGATTTCCCTTTTTGTTTACACTTTTTTGATAAAAAATCCCAGTAATCTGTTTCCCTTTATTACTACGCTTAGGCACGCTTTTTGGGTTTTTAAAGGGTTTGTTTGTTTCCCCCCATAACCCCCCAAGCCCCTTTTCGCATTCGGTCCCGGCTAATTTCTACATTAATCGCTAAAAGGCAAAGGGTTATAAACTTCCGACTTTAGAACTCTGTTTTTTAATCTACACTGAACTGCCTACCCCTTTTTCGACCACGAACTGAGTTTGCCCTAAATCTCCTAAAATTCCCGGGTTTACTTTTAAAGGTCTGAATCGATTATCCACCAAACTCGTGTCATCACAAATTTGCTCATATCCTAGAAATTTCCCCCTTTAAAGGGGAAATTGTAACTAAGGTATATATAGTTTTCAACTAAAAGGGTTCCAAATAGCCACAACTTCAAAATTTTCCTATCTAATGTATTGCAGTTACGCCCAAATTTCATTTAGTAAAAAAACACATTAGAAAATATGAGAAAACCCAGGGAAACAGAATTTAGACTGCAAACAACCTTAAAAACACACGGACTAAACCAAAGCAAAATCCAAATTAAACAATGTTAGGTTTAAAAGGCCATGTCCCCGATTTGTAAACAGTTATCCAAACAAAGGAGAATTATCTAAACCGAGCTCGGAAAAGAAGGAAAATCACGTGGGAATATTTTTCCAAACATTCATTTAAACATACATTTCGACCCTACAAAAACTGAAGCAGAAAAACCCTACAAAAAACACCAGAAACACCTGATTCACGATCAAGTTGTAAAAGGGATATATTAAAAATAATACAAAAACTTAGAAACAGGAGAAGAAAAAAAAACCCTTCTAGCAGCCCTAAATCACGAACCACTGCCAAAAAATTGAGGACTGAAAAGAAGGAAACCCCTCCTCGTTAGACAATTTACCAGAAATCTCTGAGAACGGGCCCTTTGTTAAAAGTTTAATCAGAAACAACAGTTCCTAAATATTTTAAAAACTTAATTAAGTGGTGTGACCAGGTGAATTTACAAAACATTTTTGGCCCTTTCATTAAAAACCCCAATTTTTCCAAAGGGTTTTTGGGGATCATTTCACAACCTATTTACCCGCAATATCTTATTTACTGCTTTTTTTTGGGGGCCCGCTGTAATGTCTTTTTTCAGATATATTTTTCAATTTACTACCGGTTTTTAAAATTGGTAAATGAAAAAAACTTTTAGAGGGGTTTTTTTATCCCTATTTAAACCCACTACCCTTAAAAGGGCCTTTTTGAGTTCGAGTACTTCACCCTTTTTCCAAGAGAACAAAAATTGAATATTTTTTATCTTCACAACCAGTCCCCCTTTTCCCCGAATTTTTTCCCCATATGCGATTCTGATTTCCTTTCAAAGAAACCCCAACAAATGTTTCGTCTGATGACGTTTTAAACTTTCCCATCATTTAACTTTTTTTTAGACTTCTTTTTCCTGAAAACAAATTTTCCCCACCATTCCCAATATATTCAAATGATGTAAACATGGAAAGGGGCCAAAACACTTTTCGAAAGTCCATTTTTTGATATTTTTGATTAAAATTTCTTCAACTTTTTAAAAAAATTTCGTGTATGAATGCTTTTCCATAACATTTCCAGAGTGACTGTAAACTTCTCACAAATCATTTTTTTTCCCGTATGACTAGGGGGCACAATTTTCACCCTGAACCAAACTTTCCCAAACAACCAGATCCATAAATAAAAAGGCCAATAACAAAAAGTAAACCCCAAACATAAGTTTAGATACGGGCCAAAAAAATCAAACACAAAGACATTTTAAAAACATTTTTTAGCGCTCAAAGGACGGTAAAAATTTAAATCTAATGTCACAACAAATGTGTTTTTTTCCCCCCCTTTTTTTTTCCAAAAATTTGTTTTTTTAAATTTTCCCGGGATTTTTAAAAAAATCATTAAAATTTAAACCCGACTTTTAAAAAAGCAATACGTTTGGGCAAAACATGTATGCAAGTTTTTTGCTTGGGAAATTTTCCTTGCAATTTTTTGCACGGGAAAATACCCCTAGGCGGGGACACACATGTATGAGATAAAAGGACCCTTCAATCATTGTATCATCACCCTTTCCCACTTGCAGACCCTTTTATTAAAACATCAGATTATAGAATTACCCAAATAAACCATGAAAAGTCTACTTCTTTAAATGATTTACAGATTCTTGGTAAATTTTTAACAAAAATTTACTTAAAAATACTTCTTAACAGAAACCCTTATGGGAGGTAAAATTCTGTCGGAATTTTGGGTATTTTTCTGGGGGGCGAACGATTCAGAAATGTGGGCATGATACAATGTTTGGGAGTGTTTTCAGCATGCGGGCTTTATAAAAATTTTTGGGGGAAATGTGATTCAGCATGAGGCATGATACAATGTTAGGGAGTGTGTTTCCCGCATGTAGGCATGATACAATGTTAGGGAGTGGATTCAGCATGGGGGCATAAATAAAAATTTAGGGAGTTTTGATTCAGCAAAATAGGCATAAAACAATTTTAAGGGAGTTTTATTCAGCATGAAAGGAAAGATAAAAATTTTTTGGGGAGGGGTGATTCAGAAATTGGGGAAATGATAAAAATTTTTGGGGAGTTTTGATTCAGCATGTGGCATGATACAATTTTGGGGGAGTGGTTTTCCAGCATGTAGCTGATACAATTTTTAGGGAGGGGATTCAGCATAAAGGCATGAAACAATGTTAGGGATTGATTCAGCATGTAGGCATGATACAATGTTAGGGAGTGTGTTTTTAGCATGTAGGCATGAAAAATTTTTAGGGATGTGATTCACATGCAGGAAATGATCCAATTTTAGGGAGTGGGGATTCACAGCAGGAAATGAAAACAATGTTGGGGGACTGTGATTCACCCTGCAGGCTTGGTAAAATTTTAAAGTGTGTTTCACATGCAGGCATCCCTTTTTACGTACGTGATTCACATGCACCCTGGTAAATTTAGGAGTGTGATTCAGCATGCGGGCAGAAAACAATTTGGGGAGGTGGATTCACATGCACCCCATGATACAAGTTAGGGATGTGGTTTCAGCATGCAGGCATGATAAAATTTTAGGGAGGGGTGATTCAGCATGCAGGCAGGGATCCCAATTTTAGGGGGTGTAAATTCACCCAGGGCCCGGCATTGTACAATTTTTAGTGAGTTTAAATTCAGCATGCAGGCATGATAAAATTTTTAACGTACTGTGTTCACATCAGGCATGATAAAATTTTAAAGGACTGTGTTTTGGCTTTACAGTAAAAATTTTTGATAACGAATCTTTCACTTGAAACGATAAGTTCATTTTTACATCAGGTTTTTTCCCACAAAAAGGGGTCAAAATTATTTGGAAACCGCACTAAAAAAAATTTGGGGGTTTCTCCCAAAAGGTTTGGTCTTTTTTAAACTTTTTTTAAAACTAAATTTTTTCCAAGTGGGAAAACGAACTTAATTTAAACCGAGGGGGGATCCCCCCCGTGTTTTTTAAAAAGGAAAACCACCAAAATTTGTTTTTGCAAATTTTTTCAGAATGAATTTTGTTAATTCAACATCTACCTAAAGATAAAAAATTCCCCATGGTAGGTTTAAAGCTACTATACGGGGCCCTGCCCCATTCTTCTAAACACCCAAATATAAAAGTTTGCGGCACAGGAGCAGCCTTGTGGTTAAATTCCCTGCTTTCTTTTTTGCAAGGATAACATTTCTTGTGATGATACAACAAAAACCCTTTTTTCTTACTGAAGAAACCTGTTAAAAATGGTTATTCAAATAATTGGCAGTTTGATACGAGTCTTCAATTTAAATAATTTAAAAATTGTTCTTGGAAAGCACAACATCGTTCACTGATGACAAAGAGACCGATGTATTGGTTCTTGAATTGGTTGCTATCTAAAAGATAATTGCCCTTAAATATTTTCAATGTTTTTCCTCAATATAATTTTTCCCTTTTCAATCCCTTTAAGAGAAGCCGACTTCCGGGGTAGTTTTCCGCCCGGCGTCTCCCTTTGTACCCCCTTCCCCTTTTCCAAAAGGGCTTCTAATATAGAGACATAAAAGTCAATTTGATTTCCCTTTTTTCTAGCCCCTTTTGGTTTGCATTTCATGAGGTTTTCTGCGCTTTTGCAAAAAATTTGGGTGTACTTTTTCCATTTGCTATTCATATGAGAAATGCAAAATTTTTTTTAAAATGTGAGCTTGCACCCACTCTACCCGGCTTCCACGGCTACTTTCATTCAGTTTGAACACCCGATACATGCACTCACCTGAAATCTTTTATGGAAAGAATGCCAATAAATTTCCTTTTAGCTTCATCAATCGTAAAAGAAGCTGACATTTTTTTCGGGTAATCATTGAGAAAAGGGTACTTTGGTACCGTTAGGTTTTCCAACAACACGGGCGACTACCCAAGGACACGAACCCTTTGGCTGCTTTGGCTTTGTCCATGGGGGGCCGAAAACTCATGACGCCTTAAATCCACTAGACCATACAAACCTTAAGAGTACGCATCCAGCGGACTGGTTTGGTTGTCCCCGCTACCGAAAAACATGCGAGGGTTTGGGGTTTGTTTTTGGGCTAATTTCATTCTAGTCCCTTTTTGGTGTACTAGTCCAACGAGCAATGTTTTTTTATTGATCAATACCGCTCGTTCAGGGGACACAATAATATAAAAAAATATATATATATATAAAATATATATAAATATATTTATATATAAAATAAATAAAATATATAAAATATATATGTACTCCCCAAATTGGGGTTGCGGGGGCCCCGATTTCACAGCTCCTAAACCCCGCCTTTTTCCCTGATTGCTACAGGTCCTTTCTCTACCTACCCATGAGTTTTTATAAAACCCCTCGTTTTAAAACAATGTATGGTTCCCGCCCCCACTACTTCACTTTCTAGGCTATTTCACTCCCCTGACTCCTTATAAACTGAAGAAATTTTTTCCTAACTTTCCCTTTTGGATTCACCCTGAGCCTTAAATTTTCCAATTGTGACCTCTTGTGCCCTGTGTCCCAAACCGGGAACACCCCGTTTTTGTCCCCCTTGCCCTATTCCGCGCAGTATTTTATATCCCTTTATCATGTCCCCCCTTTTGACCCCCTGCCCCTCCATTTGTCGTCACCCCCCCCCGTTTTCCCCCCTTAACCTTTTTTTCGTGGGAAAAACCCGCTTATTTCTGGGCCCATTTCTTCGGGAAACCTTTGCACTTTCTCAAATTTTTCCTTGACGTGTTTTGCCCCTTTTGTGGATTCCAAACTGGGGGTTTCCATACTCCAGTAGGGCCCCGGGCCCTAAATGGTGTACAGATTTTGAACGTTTTCCTTACTGGGGAAACGGAACGTTTATCCAAAGGTTTGCCAGACGCCCGTACGCTGCAGTTTTTAAACTGTTTGATTTGCTCCTCGGAGATATGCCGGTGTTACACTCACCCCCAGTTTCCTTTTTTCCTTGAGTAAAGGGTTTGCATTTCTTTGGCCATCTAATTTATATTGGGTCTGCGGTCTTTTTTGCCCTTCCCCAATCTTAAAAGACTTTTGCACTTGGAAAGGGTTTAAAACCCAAGGGGGCCATTTTTGCTGGGAACCCTTGTCCCTGTCCAGGCCCTTTTTGTACCCCCTGCCTGTTTCCCGACCGTTTTTGATTCTCCTCATTGTGTGTTTTGGGGGGTTTTACTCACCTAGTTTGTGGTTGCGGGGTTTTAAATTTTATAGCTCCGGGCCCCCCCTTTTCATGGCCGCTACGGGGTCACTCTCCATGCACCATTAGCTTTACAAACCCTGTTTAAAGCTGTTAATGGTTTTCTCCCTCCACTACATCGCTCCCCAAACTTTTCCACTTCCTGACTACTCGTGACTGAAGAAAAAATTTAAAATCCGTGATTCCCCTCTGTGTCTTCAACTTCCAACTGTGCCCCCCTTTTTGCTGTGTCCCATTTCTGGAACAATTTTGTCGCTGTCCAACTTTTTCAAAAGGACCTGGGTAATCTTTTGGCTAGAAAAATGCCCCAGTTTTTAGACACCTTTTCAGTTAGTTTTGTTTTATAACACAAGAATTTAAAGAGAAATAAAACTTAAAATAAAAATGCTTCATAAAATTTCAAATTTGCTAAAGCAGATAACCCGCTAGAAACCCTTTTAAAAAAAAACAAAAAACTCTTAACAAAGCCCCGAAAAAAAAAAGCGTAAACAGAAAGAGAGGAGAGAAGAGAGAGAGAGAGAGAGAGAGAGAGAAGAAGAGAAAAGAGAGAGAGGGGGGACAGAAGATTTTTCATGTCAACTTTCAAGCTGATTTTAATTTTTAACAATTTATTGGGGTATTAAGCATCACATATTTTTTTCAACTAAGTTTCTTTTCTAATCCTTTCACTCTCTCTTTTCCCCTCTCTTCTCTATTTCATCAAATTCCCCTTTTCCCGTGGGCAGCATTTTTATCATCATGGATGGGGGTGCTTGTAAAACCTTCCCTCACCTCCCACAAGAGAGATTCCCCGGGGGAAAATTTTTCTTTGAATATTACCCGTGTTCCTTTATCTATTTTCTCCCCCCCCTCCATCCCCCTCACTTCTCTTTTTTTCTCTTTCCCTTTCTTGCCCTCCTCCACCCCACTCCTCAATCATTCCTTCCCCCCCTTCAACTCTTTTTTTCCCTTTCCCTTTCCCCTCTTTGCCCGCCCTTTTCTCTCCCCTTCCTTCCTTTTACCATCCTTTAAATTTTCCCTCTTTTATCCCCCTTCCCCCCTTTCCCCCCTTGCTTTTCCCGACCCTTCCTCAAACCTTCCATCATGCATTTCCCCCCCTTTCCTTTACTCCTTTTTCGTCACCACTTTTTTGTTCATTCTTTTCAAAAATTTTCCCTTTTCCCCTTTAACCCTCTCACCCCTTTTTTCCCCATAACCCCAAATTTCCCCCCCTCCTCCATCTTTAAACTCCTCCCTATCCTTTTTTCCACCCCTCCTCCCCGAGTCCCCTTTCCCATTCCCTCACTTTTTCTATTTTCCCCTCACTTTTTCCCACTGCCTCGCCTTTCCCTCCCTCCCTTTTTTAAAAAAAAATTTAAAGAGGCTTTCACGTTTTTCATATTTTGTTTTTTGGAAAGTATCGGTAGAATTTTGTTTACTCTTTTAAAAGGGTTTAAAAATTTATTTTCATTTTTTAGTTTTTTAAAAAAACTTTTTCCCGATTTTATAAAATTTTGGCTTTTCATTTCATCGGCCCGAGTTTTTCAAACGTGCCTTTTAAAGAGTGCAATTTGTATGCTAACAAAAGTCTTCAATTTACGTCAGTAGTTTACATACATAACATCATTTTTTTCAGAGTCCCAAATTTACTAGGGTTAATTTCCCGGTCCATAAAGAGTAGCAAGCTCCAGAGCTGTACCATTCCCAAACCCCAGTGGATCATTACCCTCTCCCCCCCCAAATTTTTCCCCCTCCCCCCCTCCCCTTCCCCCCCATCCTTCAGGAAAACATGGGCATCTATTTTAAACCCCCTCAAAACTGTATAGCTGAAAAATCAGAAAAGTAATTTGAGTTAATTTTTTTTAAAAAAACAGAGAAAAGGACGAAATTCGAACAGTGGGCCCCTGATAGTGCAAGCCAATCACTATACCAATTTTGCCACAGGGATGTTTAACGGTTTATTTTTCATCCAAACATCTGTTTATATAGGGGATCAGATACCAGCACCCGTTAAACCCCGCTGTTTTCTTCCCCTTTCCCTACACATCTTTCATTGCACAACTGAAACACAAAGCCCCTCCATTAGTAGGTCCCCCCTCACAATGGGCCCTTTTCCTCCACCCGCTACAACTTTACTTCTAACTTTGGGAAGAAGTTTCTTCCTCATGGGATCCCAACACTAAGAAAATTTAAAAAACTGACTACCTCCTGTCCCAGCTGAAGGAAATAATCATTAAAAAATTTACCCTTTTTATTTTTTAATGTGTTTCCCGTTTATAACTTCCTGTATTAATGAGGAAGCCTGATTCTTTGAAAAAATAAGGAAAAAATTTGTGTTTCACGAATATCTTACTTGTAGCTTTGTTATAATGTTTCTGTAATATAAAATCCCCCTGAAAAAAAAAAGACAACTTTTACAGGAGGTATCAACTCCCCAAATCTGTTTGCCCACAAAATTAAGCATAAACTTTTTCCACTAGGGGCCCCCGCTCACCTGTGGCGTCATCTGCGCAACTCATCTCTGTCCCATATAAATGTTTTTTGGCCCAATACCTAACATTGGGCTAAGGGTACCTCAATTTCCCTAAAGCTTAGCTGCACAGCATGCTTTTTTCCCTTTGAATAAGGGGAAAGTTAAACACTAGAAAACAGAAAAAAGTAATTTTGAAGTGATGGGCCCATTGCCCCATAGGAAATAGTCAGTCCAAATTTTTCTAGGCAGAGGGTTGCTGTCCCACCTCATTCAACGAGAAACAAAAAAAGAGCCCCTCGATCTTGAAATGTCATAGGTGAGCGCAAACGGGTGTTGGGTGTCATGGGGAAGAAATTAAAATAACGAAGGGGTTTGCAGAAATTTTTTTCGCACCAAATTCATGCTGTAGTTTTTTTACTAAGTGGAAAAATTGTTTTATAGTATTAAACCCACAAGTTGAAGAATATGTTTTTTATTTGGGGAACAGTAAATAAACTTATTGTCGAAGTGTTTCGGGCCCAATCCCAAGCTTTTTTAGCCGAAAAAACTGGAGACAGTGGTACAAGTAATTTTTTTGTGATCCTTTTCCCCCGCCTAGAGAGATTTATACAGCCAACCTTATATAGTGGAGCAAAGTGCGAATTCTTTTAATTTCCCTGAGACAAATCTGGATCCCAAAGGCCCCCCAACTGTTTTTAAAGGGAAATATGCACTTTAAAAAAGTGTCCCAAACTGAATGTTAGTGGGAAAGGGGGCCGGGCCTGCATCGATCAAAATCCGGGGCTGTAGAAAAGTTGGGGAGAAAATTTCCCGGGTGATTTTTTGGGTTTAAAAAGGGCACATGGCAACCCAATGCCACAATAAAATGTAACATTAAACTGCACATGTGGGGCCTTTCACATAACAATCCAATAGGGAAAGGGCAAACGGGTTAGCTGGAAAAGATTTTATTTTATATTTATTCCGGGGAAAAATTTAAACATTTATCTAATGACCCTATAGTCAAACGATATACTTCGTAAACCAAGTACCGACTCCAAAAACAGGAATTTCTGGAGAAAATTGGGAACTAACCTTTCATAATCTTTTAAAAACCACTAACAAAAAAAAAATATTTTTTTGGGTATTTTTAGTAATATTTTTTTTTTGAAAGCGAAAAAACATCACAGGGGGATTCCAGATTTTTTTAAATTTTCCCAAAATTAAAAATTTTTTTTTTAAAATCGGAAAGATTTAAATTTTGAACTTTATTTGCTCGCAAATTTTTGTCAGGAATGCAGTTTTAAAAATAAACATTTTGGCGAATGTTTTTTTGCAAACTTTTGGGTAATTAAATACGTGTCCAAAATTTTTTAGTATTTAAAAAAATAAAAAATGAAAAAGATGGTATTTGACGAAATAAGAAGTCTGACCTTATCTTTTTAACATTTTTTAGAAAAATATTTAATGGGGAAAGGTTTCAAAGAACGTTAACTCCCCAAAATACCCTCACCCTTACAAAAGCTATCACATATTTCCTAAATCCAGGGGGTTTTTAAACCCAAAAAAAAGTACTGAGCATTATCTCTCTTCCCGATGTTACCCACCAAACCACCTAATCATCCACTAAACCCAAAACCCCAAACTACCATTAGTTCAACCAGTCTTCAAAAAGCACGCCTTTAAAAAAACATTAAGCTTCCTTTTCAAATTAAAAGTTTTTAAATCCCCCCCCCAACAATATTACAAACGTTTTTAAGAGACGTACCGAATACCGGGAAAGCGAAACCAAAGTTAATATTTTTCTTTGCCGCTTTTGATAACCAGTTTAACACCTTTCTTTCACTCACAGGACAATTAAACAAGCCAGGACAGGAAAAAAAAAAAAAGCTAATTTTAAAAAACCCGTTGAAAACTCCCTAAATGTAAAGATTGTTTTTTTTAAATGTAGCGACCCTTTTCAGTAATAAAAAAAAGCTGGCGAGACCGCTGAAAAACCAAACAAAACGAAGCATTAAATTTATTTTTAAGTCGTTTTCGTTTTCCCCTCTCTCTCTCTCTACCCCCTCTCTCTCCTCTCTCTCTCCCTCCCCTCTCCTTTTCTCTCCTCACTCTCCTCTCTCTTCTCTCTCTCTCCTCTCTCTTTTCCCCCCTCTCTCCTCTCTCCCCTCCCCCCTTTCTCTCTCTCTCTCCCCTCTCACCCAAGAAAATGGCAAATGTCCCGTGAAAAGGGGTCGGACAGGGGGGAAAAGGGAAGGGTCCTGAAAGCAGGTTTATGTAATTTTTCCCGAACACTAGAAAGAAGGAAAAGTAACGAAGAATTTTTTGAGGCCAAAACATAGATCTTTTTACAAAAAAAGAACAAACGGAGGTAAAAAAATTTAAAAACATATACATCTAATTTCATACCCCATAGTCCCAATCGAATATTAAAAAGAAATAAAAGTTTGATAAGCTCGCTGTTCCATATTAAAGAAAAGATGGGAAAGGGGTTTTTTTTGAGGAAAATTAAAAGTAAAGTTTAAAAGATATTGAAAAAAGGGGGCTTAACTAAGATCGTAATTCAAGGGATTGTTTAACACCCTTTGTTACGAAAGGATTGTAAAAAAAATGAACGTAGATTTTAGGGGCATGCGCTCTTTAAAAATAATCAGACTTATATAAAGTGGGATTTGGCAAAGTTTTTGTCCCGCGATTTCAAAATGACGATAAAAACATTATTAAGAAAAAAATTTAAAAAAGAGGGACAATTTAAAAAATTTTGGAAAGGAAAAAAGATAAAACGATCTTGGGTAGACAAAAGTTGAGAGTAAAACGAAGGGAAAGACACACTGAAGGGGCAGAGTAGATTTGGAAAAAAAATTTCCTTTAAATTTAACTTATTTATAATGAGTAATTTTAAACATGCAAAAATCACATGAGAGATTAAAAAAATAAAACAGGAAACCAGGGTGGTGAGGAATCTGTGGAAACAATGAAATTTTTTGAAAGGATAAATAAGAGAATAAAGTAAGTGAGTAGAGACAATAACCTGTATTACATTCCCCAAAAAAGATAACATGCAAATATATATATAAAATATATATAATATAAAAAATATAAATATATATATAAACACTGATCTCTGGCTGAAGGAGACTCGAACCAAAGAAAAACCTTTGGGAAAAATTTGCGCAGTGCTTTAAATATTCTCACCACACTGGACCAATCCCTTGGCGTCCAGCCAGTTTTTGGGAGAAGGCTTCAGTTTTCATTCACCCCCTGCATGCATCGCCTTACTAGAGTTTTAAAACAATGCAAGGAATTCGCAAGAGCAGGCGAAATATACACAAAACACTAACTCTGGCTGAAGGAGACTCGAACCTACGAACCTTGGAACAAAGTACGCAGTGCTATACCATTCTCACCACACTGGCCAATACCTTAGCGTCCAGCTTGTGCTAGACTCTGATCCAAGGCAGCAAGTTGGACGCCAAGGTATTGTCCAGTGGGGTTTGAGAACGGTATAGCACTGCGTACCTTGTTCCAAGGTTCGTAGGTTCGAGTCTCCTTCAGCCAGAGATCAGTGTCTGTGTATATTTCGCCTGCTCTTGCGAATTTCTTGCATATATACAATACTTTATATATTATATATATATTATTATAATATATATATATATATATATATATTTTATATATATATATATTATATATATATATATATGCAAAACAACCACTCTGAAAGATAGAGAATTCTAAGCGCTTTCGTGACTACTCACGAAAGCGCTTGGAATTCTCTTTCTTTCAGAGTGGTTTTTTGCATATTCTGAAATCACCCGTTTTACTGTGATCTTATTGCATATATATATATATATATAATATAATATATATATATATATATATAATATATATATATTTTATATATATATATATATATATATATAAAAATATATTATAGGTAGTAGGTTGGTAGACAGCAACCACCCAGGGAATACTACCGTCCTGCCAGATGACTGTGAAACAAAACCTGTAACTGTTTTGCATGATGGTAGGATTGCTGGTTTCTTTTTCTGTCTCATAAACACGCTAAGATAACAGGGATATCTTGCTACTCCTACTTACACTTGGTCACACTTCACAGACACGCACATGCATATATATATATCCCTACATCTAGGTTTTTCTCCTTTTTCAAAATGCTCTTGTTCTTTTTTTTATTTTTTTTATTGTCCATGGGGAAGTGGAAAGAATCTTTCCTCCGTAAGCCATTTCGTGTCGTATGAGGCGACTAAAATGCCCGGAGCAAAGGGCTAGTAACCCTTCTCCTGTATACAATTACTAAAAAAGAGAAAAAGAAAAACTTTATAAACTGGGTTGCTTAAATGTGCGTGGTGTAGTGCGGATGACAAGAAAAAAAGATGATTGCTGATGTTATGAATGAAAAGAAGTTGGATGTCCTGGCCCTAAGCGAAACAAGCTGAAGGGGGTAGGAGAGTTTCAGTGGGGGGAAATAAATGGGATTTAAAACTGGAGTATCTGAGAGAGTTTAGAGCAAAGGAAAGGGGTAGCAGTAATGTTAAATGATCAGTTATGGAAGGAGAAAAGAGAATAATGAAAGTGTAAATTCAAGAATTATGTGGATTAAAGTAAAGGTTGGATGCGAGAAGTGGGTCATAATAAGCGTGTATGCACCCGGAGAAGGAGGAATGCAGAGGAGAAGAGAGAGATTTTTTGGGGGATGTTAAGTGAATGTATAGGAGCCTTTGAACCAAGAGTGAGAGAGTAATTGGGGGGGGGGGGGGGGGGGTGGGAGGGAATTTGGGGGTTGAAGGGGAAATTAAGGGACCCTTTGATTGAACTTTGTATAGAAAGGGGGTTTAGTTTAGGTAATACATATTTTAAAAAAAAAAGAGGATAAATAATATACACGATATGATTGGGCAAAATTACAGTATTTTGTTGGTTTATGTTTTGGGTAAAAAGATGTTGGTAGCTTCAGGTGTACATGTTTATAGAGGGGCCACGATTATCGACACTTTTAGTTGTAGCTACAGGAAAATAAAAAGGTAGATGGGATCAAGGAGAATAGAAGCTCAGGGGGAAAAGAGGGTGAGGTTTATAAACTAAAAGGGAGGCAGTTGGGTAAGATTATAAACATATTTTGGGGGGATAGATGGGCTAAAGAGCATAGGAATGGGGGGGGCGGGGTTGGGGTAGTTTTAAAAAGTTTGGTTAGGGTTCAGCAGAAAATTTTTGGGTACAGGAAAGGGGGGCGGGGGAAAGGGAGCGTTGGTGGTGTGTGTAAAAAGAGTAGTAAGGGAGAAAAAGTTTGCATTGAGAAGTTTTTACAAAGTAGAAGTGATGAAGGAGGGAAGAGTATATGGGAAAAAGAGAGAAGTTAAGGAGTGGTTTAAGCAATGTTAAAAAAAAAGGCAAATGAGAGAGTGGGTGAGTGTTTCAACAATTTTTTTTGAAAAAAGAAAAAATTTTGGAGTGGATTAACAATTAAGAAAGCCTAGAGAACAAAAGGATTGTCAGTTAAAATAGGAGAGGGGGGTTATTAAAAGGAGGTTTTGGGTATTGGGAAGGGAAAGGAATATTTTGGGAATTGTTAAATGTTGATAAAGTAGGGAAGCTGTGATTTGTGTTTGGGGCAAGGAGGAAAAAACATTTGTAGGATTGGGGAAAGAGCCAGTTGTGGTTGGGGGGTTGTGAGGCGGGTGGTAAAATGAAAGGGGGGGTAAGGCAGCCGGGGATGAGGGAAAAAAGATAGAAATGTTAAAAGAGGGGGGGATATAGTTTTGGAGGGTTGGTGCAATTTTTTAATAAATGTAGGAAGAGGGTAAGGTACCTGGGATTGGCGAGAGCTGCATTTTCCCTTTGTATAAAGGAAAAGGGGGATAAAAGAGAGTAAAAAAAAATTATAGGGGGTAAGTCTGTTGAGTGTACGGGAAAAGTGTATGGTAGGTTTAATGAAAGAATTAAGAGAAAGGGGAAAATAGGATAGCAGATGAAAAAGGAGTTTTTGGAAAGGTAGGGGGTGTGTGGACCAGGTGTTTAAGTGAAACATAAAAGTGAACATTTTTTTAGTAAGGCTAAAGGGGTTTGTGGATTTATGGATTTGGAAAAGGCGTATGCAGGGTGGATAGGGGGGCAAAGTGGCGTGTTGCAAGGGATGGTGTGGAGGAGGTTTTTGAAAGCAGTTTGGGGGTTTTTTTCGGGATAGTGAGGCTCAATTAGAGTATGTAGGAAAGAGGGAAATTTTTTTCCCGTAAAAGTAGGCCTTTGCAAAGGGGTGTGTGATGTCACCGTGGTTTTTTTAAATAATTTTAGATGGGGTTTTAAGAGAGTAAAAGCGAGGGTCTTGGCAAGAGGCGTGGAGTTAAAAAATAAAGAATCACACCAAATGGGGTTGTCAAGGCTCTTTTTGATGACATGGTCTTGTGGATTCTGAAGAGAAGTTGCAGGATTGGTGGAGAATTTGGTAGGGTGGCAAAAGAAGAAAAAAATTTTAAAAGGGGAATACAGGAAAGGTAAGGTTATGAGGATAACAAAAAGATTAGGTGAGGCAAAGATTGAATATCAGTTGGAGGGAGAGGAGTATGGAGGAGGGTGAACGTATTCAAGATATTTCGGGATAGTGGATTTGTGTTCAGCGGTTTGGGTCTATTTGAAAAGATGAGCGTCGAATCATAGAATTGATGAGGGGAAAAAAAAGAGTGGAGTGGTGCACTTAGGAGTCTGCTTGGATCCAAAGGAGAGAACTTTGTCCTTGGAGAGCAAAGAGGGGAATGTATGGAGTATAGTTTTACCAACGCTATTATATGGGGTTGTTGAAGCGTGAGTGATGAATGTTGCAGCTGGGTAGTGGTAGGCTGGAGGCAGTGGAGATGTCATGTCTGAGAGGCAATGTTGTGGTGTGTATTTTAAATATGCAGAAGAATTCGTAGTTTGGAAGTTAGGAGGAGGTCGGGATTACCAAAACTAGTAGTCTGTTACCAGAGGCTGTGGAAGGGTTTGTTGAGGTGTGGTTCGGACATGTAGAGAAGAATGGAGCGAAACAGAATGACTCAAGAGTGTTATCAGTCTGTAGTGGAAGGAAGGGGGGTAGGGGTCGGCCTAGGAAGGGTTGGAGGGAGGTGTAAAGTGAGGTTTTGTGATGCGAGGGGCTTGGACTTCCGCAGCATGCGTGAGCGTTGTTTAATAGGAGTGAATGGAGACAAAAATGGTTTTTAAATTACTTGACGTGCCTGTGGGAGAGCTGTGAGACAAAGTAGTAACATTTATGAAGGGATTCAGGGGAAAACCGGCAGGCGGACTTGAGTCCCTGGAATGGGAAGTACAGTGCCTGCACTCTGAAGGAGGGTGGTTAATGTTGCAGTTTTAAAATACTGTTAGTGTAAAGACCCTTCTGGCAAGACAGTGATGGAGTGTGAATGATGGGTGAAAAGTTTTTCTTTTTTCCGAGCACCCTGCCTTGGTGGGAATGGGCCGGGTGTGATAATAAAAATAAAAAAAAAAAATATAATATATTATATAATTATATATAATATATATATATATATATAATATATATATATATATATTTATATATATATATATATATATATATTATATATTTCAATAACTCTGACTAGCCAAGGACTCGAAACCCATGACTAGCTTTGGCCTGCCTCATTGGTGGGCGGAAAACACATGACTTGCCAAAATCCATGGACCATAGATTCTTATGAAGTAGACATCAGCGCACTGATCGTTTATACTTCGTACCCAAGAAACACACGAAGTACATGGAAATAATGATATTCGCCTCAGCCACGTCTGCTGCATTATTGGAAAAAATCTTCTGTTGTGGTTAAATATCACGTTTGATTCTTTGAGCAAGCCGTCCTTATGAATACTGATTTTTGGGTTTGCATAATTACATTTAAAGGGTTTGCCGGGTTTGTCTTAGGAAAGATTTTTTACGCCTTTGCACCAATCCTGTTACACGCCTCTAATAATGCTTTCTAGGAATTCTTGATCAAACATACTCTTACAGTCCTTGATTTTTAAAAACATCTTGTATTATCGAGTCTCTTTAGGGCATTCGGTAGAAAATGATAAATTTCTCAATGTATGGCCAGGAACAAAAACACATGTTCGTGTTATGAGGGGTTATTTCGCACTATCTAAAACCCGATTCTTCTATGAATTCTCTGGATTGTCTTAGGTGCCAGAGTTTCACTCCAAAGTTAATTAAGACTTAGGTTTCTTCCTCCCTTTTGAAGATCGACCTTTTTAAGGGAGCTTGGCCCTTAAACCCGTTTTTCGTTAAATTGTGTGGAGTTTCCTAAGACATTTCCCAGACATCTATATAAGCATGTAAATTCCTTTACGTTGTCCTGAAGTCCGATTGATCATTGATAAACGTTATGTTACCCAGTTGTTAATCTGATGTGGGGCTGACTATCCTCTATCTCTAATCTCAATCTGGTCCGGCACTAGGCACTCGTGTGTTTTATTCCAAATGGAATTTTGCGGAAAATAACTGAATCACAAATTTTTTCGCTTCCTATTCGGCAAGAAAACGTTGATATTTAAGCAAAATTCAAGCTTTACCTATTATGGCATGACCAATATATATGGGAGGAATGCAAATCCTCCCCAGGTGCCCAACAGTTTTCCTATCTTTCTTCCATAGGATCAAATGAGTTAACAAGCAAATTCTTAGGACAACCCCAGTGACTAAGCAGGAATACTGGACCTTAGCTATGCAGTCACTGGAATGGGGAGGCTCTTGCTGGACTCCAGCACCAAACTTAGTGCAGCACTGTTCTACAAAACAGCAAAATTAGGAATGGTCCCACCGCTGAAAAAGTGCTTGCCAACTTGGCTTAGGGGCGTAACATCAGACAGGAAGACTGCCCATCTCCAAGCTGTGAGTGCACATCACTCCAGACACTTCCTCCAAACAGTTCTCATTTCGGCAGTGGGAACACTCCTCGACCCTAAGATCCTCCGTATTGCAGTGGCTCTGCGCCTTGCTTCCCCAATTCACACGGAATATATGTGTATTTGAGGCGATGCGCAAGTCGACCAATATGGTCTACATGGTCTTAACTGTTCCAAAACCAAGGGCTGGCATTCAAGACACAATGAAGTCAACGACATCATTAAGAGAACCCTTGCTACAGCTGGATGCCCAGCTGAGAAAAAGCCCCGACGCTGGCTGACACCTACATCCCTCACAGTGTGGGGCGACAGGGAGGAGCTGCTGATCACAAGGATTAGCACAAGATCAGCAAGTACAGGGACATAAGCCAACAGTATCAATTTGTCCCAGTGGGATCAGAGACCATGGGATCATGGGGGAAACATGCCACACGTTTCCTTAAATAACTGGGTTCCAGACTCATCGACACCACCAGGGACCCAAGGGCAGCCACTTTCATGTTCCAGCGCCTGAACATGGCCATCCAGAGGGGAAATGCATGCTGCATACTGGGCTCGTGTCCGGCTTCGGAGAAGCTGGAGGAGATTCATAATCTTTGATATATTGTTCCAATGTATTCATGTTTGTGTTTTCTGTCTATGTATTCTGTCTATTAATAAAGTTCATATAGAATAGAGAATGTAAGGGGTGCAGGAGAAGAAAATATTCAAACAGCTCAGGGGAGAACCTTGAGTTTCACTGAGGTACGTTTATTGTCTTCTCTGAGGATGAGCGTCCTCAATAAAGTTCTAGAGGTGGTACCTCCCTATATTTATTAAACATATAATATATAATATATATATATAATATATTATATATATATAAAATATATATATATTATAATATATATATATATATATATATATACTGTATGTGTGTGTTGTGTGTGTGTTATTTATTAGTTACCATTTTGTCCAGACATGTCGATTAGACACTAGGCTCTGTGTGTGTGTGTGTGTGTGTGTGTGTGTGTTGGTGTGTATGTGTATAGTTGGGTGGTGTCTGTATGTGTGTGTAAGTGTTGTGTATGTGTAGTGTGTGTATGTGTGTGTGTGTGTGTGGTGTTTAGTGGTGTATACTCCCTAGCTAGAGGTTGCAGGGGTCGAGTCGCTAGCTCTGGCCGCTCTTACTGATGTCGCTACTAGGTCACTCCCTGAACCGTGAGTTTATCATACCTCTTCTTAAAGTATGTATGGTTGCCTCCACTACATAGTCCCAAAATTCCATTCCTGACTATTAGTGCTGAAGAAATACTTCTAACATCCCTGTGATTCACTGTGTGGTGTGTGTCAGCAGTTGCAGGTATATGTATAGGAGTGATACTGAAAGTAGTGAGAGTTTTAAGAGAATAGTGAGCTCAGTAGAGTATGTTACGAGAGCAGGAGGATATTTCCCAGTAAAAGTGCTTAGACAAGATGTGTGATGTCACCGTGGTTGTTTAAATATAATTTTAGACGAGGTGTAAGAAGTGAATGCAGGGTTGGCAAGAGTGTTGAGTTAAAGGATAAAGAATCAAGCTCAAGTGTTCACAGTTGCTCTATGCTGATGACATGTGCTTTGAAGTTCTGAGAGCGTTGCAGAGTTTGTGATATTTGGTAGTGATAAAGAAGAATTAAAAGTGAATTAGGAAAGAGTAAGGTTATGAGGATAACAAACAGCTTAAGGTACGAAGATTGGATATCAGATTGGAGGGAGAGTATGAGGGTGAATGTATCAGATTAGGGTGGAGTCTAGAAGGATGAGGGAACCAGAACTGATGAGGGGAAAGGGTGAGTGGTGCATAGTCTGTGGAGACAAAGGACTTTGTCCGTGGAAGCAAAGAGGGGAATGTATGAGAGTATAGTTGTACCAACACTCTTGTATGAGTGTGAAGCATGGGTGATGAATGTTGCAGCGAGGAGAAGGCTGGAGGCAGTGGAGATGTCATGTCTGAGGGCAATATGTGGTGTGAATATAATGCAGAGAATTCGTAGTTTGGAAATAAGGAGGTGTGGGATTACCAAAACTATTATCCAGATGACTGAGGAGGGGTTGTTGAGGTGGTTCGGACATGTAGAGAGAGTGCCATAAACCATAATGACTTCGAGAGTGTATAAATCTGTAGTGGAGGGAAGGCATTGTAGGGGTCGGCCTAGGAAGGGTTGAAAGGATGGGGTAAAGGAGGTTTTGTGTGCGAGGGGCTTGGACTTCCAGCAAGCGTGCGTGAGCGTATTTAATAGGAGTGAATGGAGACAAATGATTTTTAATACTTGACGTGCTGTTGGAGTGTGAGCAAAGTAACATTTATGAAGGGATTCAGGGAAACCGGCAGGCCGGACTTGAGTCCTGGAGATGTTGCAATTTTATAACTGTAGTGTAAAGCACCCCACTGGCAAGACAATGATGGAGTGAATGAGA
>NC_069494.1:20735088-20764320 GCF_026875155.1 Cherax quadricarinatus
TCAATCCCGGCCCCCGATGATTGACGAGGGGCCATCTCTCCTGTGTAGTGGGAACCCTTTTAAAACCCTATAAAAAATCACCTCCCTTTAACCTCAAAATATAAACTTGCAGAGCAGAACCACCTTCTATGACTGCTGGAACAATAATGAAGGTCAGTGAGACTGAGTGTGGTAAGAAACACACTGCTGGAACAATAATGAAGGTCAGTGAGACTTGTGACACGTAGGTGTATATTGAAATGTAGAGGTAACAAACAATTTTAACCATGATATTCATTATCAGTGACCTAAAATTAGTTGGAAATTGATACTCTGGTCTCGGAAGCATTTTGGTTGTTGACCAGTGAATTATTACACTCATGTTTACTGCGTAAACTGTGGTATTCAATATTTGCACAGTGTGAAGGCTTACTCAGGCCTGTAAGATCTTAAGTAGGTCTTACCAAGGCTGGCTCCTCCTTAGGAAAATTAATGAATAGAAAAAAGAACAATAACCTAAAAATATAAACACTTTATTGTTATAATTGAAAATATTAAGCATTTAAATATGAACGTTTATCCTACTTGAAAGAAAAATGAAAAATGAAATATAAAAATGATATCTGAATTCAACGCTAATATGTACAGTTAGACTGTGGTGTCTGGTTGATGTTGTTGACACCGCGTATTGTAGAAATGGTAGCCGTTGCTGAGGATGTAAGGGAGGGTCACAGCTGTTGAGTGACAACCCAACGACTAGTTCGCCACAGAGTCTTTAGCCTTGAATAATCCGTCAAGATGATAGGAACGCAGGTCTTTCATCACTGCAAAGATGAGGGGTAGTTGCCTGGGGTTGGCTATACTTATCAGGAACGTAGATAAAAAGTGATGTCCCAGAACTCTCGTGAGGTTCGTCTTCTTCAACACTGTTTCTTTGGTTGCCAGATGACCCAAGCTGACATTCCAAGCTAGAAAGAGACAAAAGTTACCCACTGCTTGAAAAATCACTCTCCATGATAAGTGTAAGGTACTTAAAAGAATGGTGAGGATTTAATAGCAAAACCTGAAAATCAAGGCAGAATGAACTAAGTCTTAGAACTGGTTAAAAGTGAAGCTTTTAACCAATATATCCACTAGAATAGGAGCAGAGGCTTTTACTTACAGTTGTGTTGGGAGCTGTGAGTCAAGTGATTATCCATTTGGTCGGAGCCCCACACGTCACCTTTCCGGGTGGAAAAAGGGGGGGGGAAGCGGGAGCTAGACACTGACCCTACCTTAACAAGCAGACTGGCAATCAAACTGTCGTCACCATATACTCTCTCGCTACTCCTATCTGTTGAACTTTTCCCTCACATACAGTTGCGTATTAAACGAATTATTATTCATTTTAGTTAATACAGTCACAATCTTCTGGAGCTCTTATCACTCCTCAAATGCTTTATTTTCATTAAAATGCTTCTTGAACGTTTTTTCACCACCACCTCTGCAGATTTAGAACGGAGTCTCTAAGATTTTAGCAGTACATGACAATATAATGTAGTATCGCATATACATTTATTAAGGCGTGTAGAGGGGTGGGTGGTGTCGGGTCAGTGTACAACATCACTCACAGCATCACCTGTACAGCATCACTCACAGCATCACCTGTACAGCACCTTAGCTCAACACTCAGTTGCTGTCTCCAACAATTCGTATCCTCCATAAATAAATTACCAACACATATCACCACTACTGTTGATATACACGAGTTAATATAGATATATAAATGGGCTGATAATTAAAGTTACTTTATGGTAATTTAGCAAACAAGTACTTAGCCAACTTTTAACTTCTCAATTATAGTCAAGAATGGGAGAGAGCCTCAGCAATTATATTATAACGACCACTTATATGATTTTTTTTTTTATATTTTATTTAAAACAGTGCGCTACAAATGACAGAAATATATTAAAAAGATACACGACATAAGATTACTGCACTAGAATCGCACTTAACCCGAGACCTAATAACGACACCATACAGTACAGTGGTAATACACACTCACACACACCACACCGTATATTACATTGGTATTACACTCACACACAACACACCGTATATTACAGTGAATATACACTCTCACACACAACACACCGTATATTACAGTGAATATACACTCTCACACACAACACTATACATTACAGTGGTATTGTTTTATTTGTTAAAGAACATCTCTAACAAGGTTACATATTACCAAACATCAAACACTGAAAATTATGAAGATTGTACAATAAAACAGAGATAAACAAAAACAAACACGCACAATGACACACACAAGCACACACATTACACTACATGAGACTACATCAGGCACATACTAGGTGAGGTTTCTGCCTGTCAACACACGTATGCAAGACTAATTCTAAGATCTCAGGTTCTTAACAGAGCACCACGATACTCAAAACATTAATATTGGCGATTATCACGAGATCTTAACATACATAGGTATTTAGTATTCAAAGAAGGAAACGGGATAATACTAAAAGTCACTATAAAAACATCCAATATAACAAAACAAAACTACGATGTGATATATTACATCTTCAGCAAAACAAAGAAAAATAATGCAAACTAGTTACATGTAATATAATATTACTGAAAAGCACACTGTAACACAGCATAAAATATAACATAAAATAAAAACCATTGCTTATGCTAAAAAAAACAACTTTTTACCACTTACAATTGAATCAAAAACAGTAATGACACCTATAACATATTTGAGTCTCATTGAAAATTTTCATCATAAAGTCCTTGAAATGATTTATACATGATAAAATATGCAATCTTAGTGCTACACCTTTCTAAATGATAACTGTGTAGTTCCTGAAACCCTCGGGGTAATAACCCTATTGTCTCTAGATATCAAAACTCAATTATACATCCATATAAACAGCTCTCCATGCTCACACCCATGTCTAGGAAAATAGCCCGTCGTATCCCCTTACCCATTTTGCAAATCCCATAAATCCCTTAATGTGAAATTTCGATAACCCTCACTAAAATCTCTCTCCCATCTCCCTCCATACACCTCTTTATTTTACACTGTGTCCTATAAAAAGTTTGCTGTCAATGCATTAATTCTTGCCCGCACATCCGCCTCCTCATAGCCCACATCATGTATATATAATCCGTAATCTATACCCAATCGCATTCTCAACCCTTTTATTCACCCCAGTTATATCTAAACTTAAAACCCTCAAGACCTGCAAACCCCTCCCCCACTAACCTTAAAAACCTTACCCATCCAAACCCTTATAAGTTCAAAAACAATCGCAAAAATATACCATATGATAAATAGTCGCAATCCTCCACAATCCTTGCATTCCCCATCCTCTCGTATTCTCTTATAGAATAAAACCTTTTCCTGACGGCAAGATTCCATGTAAAAATCTATACATAACTTCTCTGACTTTAGGTTTTAAACGCAATTTATTTAAAACGCTCCCAAATATTATCCCAAATCATACATCGGATAAACTCCTTCTACCGCCGCTACCAGAGCCTTACCATCTGCCCTATCAAGATTTCTCAATTTAATATGTGAAGGATCCCTCACGTTTATGAAGACCCGTAACACTGCCTCACCTATCATGAACTCCCTACCCCCCCACCACCGTCGCATATCCTGATGTATCCTATGAAGACCGTCTTCTTTCGCCCCCCCCCCCCCCCTTATAACTATGTTTTAAATACATACTTATTATCCTCTTTTCGACATCTATAAGACCCAGCCCTCCACGGCCAACCGGGAGTGTGACAACCGCTCTACTTAACCATTCGCTCCCTGTTCCCCAAATGAATCTAAAAACACTTTTTTGTAACCTTTTTAATTCACAACGAAGTATCGGAAATATTACCGTAACATGCCATAGTTTACTATATAATAGCACATTCGTTGTTATCACCCTTTGTTGCAAACTTAAATTAGCAGCTCTTAAACCACTGAGGCGCTTCAGAACACTATCAACGATACGCACGGAATTTATTTGTTGTGCTGACTTGATATCATTTACATAAACGATCCCACATATCTTTATTTTGTCCACCCTTTCCCACCTTTCAGCTACCATTCCTTCCTCACGCGACCCTTTTCCAAGATTCATATACTTTGTTTTCCCCATGTTGATCGTCATGCCAGTAGCCTTTTCAAAAACTTTCACTAACTTTTCTACCCGAATCAAATCCATGTTTTCTCTCACCAAAATCGTCGTGTCGTCGACATATCCAACAATGCCCGCTCCCCACCCCTTACATTACCCATCCCATTTGCTTCCAATAAAACCCTTATCCCTCTATAAAAGGGATCTTGAAAACAAGCAAAAAAAATTTGTGAAAGGGGACAACCTTGACGCAAACCCCTTCCCATCTGAATCCGATCTCCCAACCTCCCATTCACCTGCACACGCAAAGATGCCTCTTGATACATTAATTTGGCCCATGATATAATTTCCGCCCCAAACCCCTGCCATCTCATTATCTTCCATAACGTCTCCCGTTCCACACTATCATATGCCGCCTCCCAATCTATAGCCAATACCCCCCCCTCCCAATCTTACTCTTTCTTCAATAAAACTTCTAATCATACCGTGACCTTCATACATAGACCTGCCCGGCACCCCATATTGTCCCTTGTCAATCACTTTGCCCAGGACTTTTTTTATTCTGTTGGCCAAGATCCTTCCAAAAATTTTATAGTCCCCACATAATAACGAGATTGCACGATAATCTTTAACCGTTAATGGCTCGCCTTTAGGAACTAGGACGACCACAGCCAACCTTTGTTGTTCCCCTAAAACCCCATCCCGCTTCATGATATTGAATAAACGTACCAAAAATCCCTTTAAAACGTTCCAATTTTGAATATAAAAGTCGCTGGGCAACCCATCTATTCCTGGCGCCTTACCCAATTGCGCCCCAGATAAAGCCTCCCAAGTCTCACACTCCGTTATCGGCCCTCCCAACATCAAACGATCATGCTCCTCCAGCTCACAACGCACAAACCTACCGACTGACTGCAATGCAATTTCACTTATTCCAACACTTTGCGTTTTCAATTTAACCCAAGCATCAATATACCCACTCATACCCTCCGTCGTCGTCAACACCTGATTCACTCTATACCCCTTCATACCTACCTGGACATTCAACCCCATTAACTCCATTGCTTTGCGAGTCTGTGTGTTGATTCCTCAACACACACGCCGACGGCCGATCTCCCCACGAAACCTCTTCGATTCCACCCTTAAGCCTTTCCCCATCAAACCTTTCGTTTTGTAAATTTCGTAGTTGCTCCTTAATTCGTTCAATTTCTGTAACAGGATAATTAGCATTCGCTTGTACATAGCAGTCGCGCAACTGCCCCTCTAAATATCGTTGGAAACCATACTGTAACTGATTATATCTCACTCCCTGACTAATATAAAATTCCTTAATTCGCTTTTTGGCTTATCGTTTCCCCCCAATTAACCAAAGCCACATCTCCAGGTGCTTCAACCACAAGGCGTTCCCACATATGCCCAAAAGACAACGACTTTCCTCTCTCTTCATAACTTTACATTTAATTTCCAAAAAGACGGACCCCTTCTAGGCACACCCTCAATATCTACATCCATTACAACTCCTCTATGATCCGAAAAAACCACATTTATCACACTCACTCTCCGCACTGTAACCGCACTAGACACGTACATTCTATCTAATCTCGCCGCATAATCTCGTCTAATGAAAGTATGCTCCACATTGCCACCCCCCCCACACACATCCATTAAACCCACACTCGTCAATAAATCTCCCCGGAACCCAAGCAACAACCCGCTCCTCGAGGCTCCACATCTTTTCGTCGTATTACACAATTCCAGTCTCCCCCTATTATCGCTACATTTGGTAAACTACGTAGATGATATACTAATACATCTTGTACAAAATGAGTTTTAAGTCGTACATCTCCCTCGGCCGGCCATATACACCTACAAAACTTATATTTTACTCTACCCCATAAACCATCCACCCTAATCACTCTCCCCTCCCCCCTTTCACTATGGCGTACTACAAACGGGCTATTTTCCTTTACCAGAATGGCGACGCCTCCTTTTAACCTCGTCGCATATTCCATATACACATCGTAACCATCTAATTCTAACTCATATCCAATTCTGTAATTGTGTTCTTGGATAAATACCACATCCACATCTAGACGCACCAAAAATTCATTAACCACTTTCGCTTCCGCTCAGATCTCAAACCATTAATATTTATTGTCAAAACCTTAAAGTCAATTAATGGGATTTTCCTTTGGTTCTAGGTATAGACTTTTCACTTATACATTTTTCACCTCTATCCCTCTCCCTTTTTTGGGAATCACCTTGATAAACTCTTGTTTCGTGGATTCACTGTTCCCTTTCCTCCGTACATCCGCCCAAGACTTTTTCCCTGGCCTTTGGGCAGGAGTAAGCACGTCGTCTGAGTCTGGTGGGATCGCAGTTCGCTTTCGCGTCCTACCCTCCACCTGCATTGGGATTTCTTTAGTTACTATCATGATGCACCTCCACTTCTGCTATATTTACCATCATACCATGCGACACCCCAGACTCAATGCTTTCATCCGTCGCCTCACCATGATGCTCAACCGATCCCAAATTTGCACCTGGTTCCTCCACACGGTTGACGATCGACTCGTCTAACAATACATCCAGTGCCTTCACTAAAGACGCCGCTACATCCTCGTCCCCCATAGTGGGCAGAGTCTCTTCAAATACTTTATTTATATCCAGTGATGGTGATTCTTCTCGCTGTTTTGCATCCTCCAAAGCATTCTCCTGCGCTTTTTCTACCTCTTCACTCCAAGATGTCCGTTGTCGAGACGGGTGAGCATTAAGGACTGTTCTCGTCCCTCAACTTCCTCGACCTCTTCCGGTTGTTGCTGTTGCGATATTTGGATATTCCCACGACGCTTACCACACTGTGCCCCTAAAGTGGTCATACGATCCACACAGCCGACACGTACGACGTTGCCCCGCATATGTTACATATACTTGAGTTCGAAATGCTTGCAACATAATATAGGACGGTATGGGATGGCGTAAGGTCATTTTGACTGAATATGTTTTCCCTCCAAACTTCCAGCATAAGGTCCAGCGGCCCACCTACCTGCAGAGGCCATATGAACCGTACCATAATTACGTAGTTCATCTTTTATAACAAATTCATTCGCCTCAAAAGGCACATTCCTTATTTTAAACCCATGTGTAGTGTCGTGATACATCATGTAGACGTACTGATACAGCTGAATTGACGGCTATAATGGTCTCTTGATACTTATCCACCACTGCTTCATAAACATTTGCTGACGTCATTTTAACGAAGATCCGTGTCGTCCCATTAAGTGCTACACCACATATCTCTTCATTTGCGATACCGTAGGTATCACGGATAATCGCCGGTAGTAACAAGTCCATCGTGGCTCCAGTGACAGCCCCACGGGTCAACTCAACGCAAACAGTGTTGATGCGCCTGTAGCTCTGCAGCGCCATGTTGGTAAATGAGCAGCGCACGTCCTCACTTCTCAATGGTTGTGACGGCTGGAATGGATTTATCCCCTTTCTTCCACATCTCTGGCACAACACCAGTTTGGACGGAAGCATTAAATGCGCTCGTTACCTGCGTTACCGGCTGACTAAGTTCCTTCCTGCATTCCTTAAGTACCCTGGAAAACAACTCGTCGGGTCCCAGGGACTTATTTTGTTTCAGTTTATCTGATTGTTAACTATGAATCTCGTTACAGTTAATAATATAGTTAATAATATGAATTTTTCAGGAACTGGATAATTATTCATTTCTGGAATCTCATTTACGTCTTCTTGTGTAAAGACTGACAAAAAATAATCATTAAATAGAGAAGTCATTTTCAGTTCTTTATCCGTCGGCTGTTCATCCCCAGTTTTCAGAGGTCCTACTTTTTCCCCCACCTTCGTCCTTTAGCCTTGAAAGAACCCTTTTAGGATTAGTCTCTGTTTCATTAGCAACCTTTAGTCTTTAGCCTTTCTAACCCCCTTTTTAACTTGTTTTAAGTTGATCATATTGGTCAATAAAGTTAACCTCTCCTCTTTTGATGCGCCAATAAATTCCTCTTTTCTCCCTTAATAGATGCTTTAGCCTCCTGTTTATCCATTTCGGATCGTTATTATTTGACTTAATTTCTCTCTGGGAAATGTATTCTGTGCACGTTGTACATTATTAAGAAAAAAATCATAAATGCAGATCCCCTCGTAATCGTAAGTATGATCATCGTCAATAAAATTATTAGCTAGATTACCCCAGTTGTGAATAGACAAGTGTTCCCTATGTCCATTATAATCGGCAGAACAAAATCGGGGATTTTTACCGTATTATCCTTATTTTCGTACTCCCAGGTAATTTTAAAAGTAATGGATTTGTGATCACATGCGCCAAGTTCTCCAGTGATCTCCAGATTATTTACGAGTGTTTATTTGACAAGACTAGGTAGAGCAAATTATTACCCCTGGTAATTTCTATTACACACTGTTTCAGAAAGCAGTCCTGAACTACTTCCATAAAGTCATTGGACTCCAGATTACCGGTCAAAGAAGTCCAGTCAATTTGACTAAAGTTAAAATCCCCTACTATCACTATGTTATTGTGTCTAGAAGCCCTAACAGTATCGTCCCAAAGAATTCTCCCTCTGTCGTTAACCAAGCCTGGAGGTCGGTATATTACACCTAGAATTAGTTTTTCTTGACCTAGAAATTCTACCCAAACAGGTTCTGTTACTAATCCATCCACTTGTATACCTTTTATGGAACAATTTATAGTTTCTCGTACATACAATGCAACTCCACCCACTTCCCCATTAAATCCGTGTACATGGAACAACTTAAACCCTTGAATATGGCATTCGGCAATCATATCTCGATTCTTTAATTTATACCATGTTTCAGTTATTGCAATGACATCAAAGTTCCCAACACATGCTACCAAATGTAATTCGTTAATTTTATTTCTGGCGCTTCGACTAATAGCAGAAAATACATTACGTTTTCTCTTAACTTTTTCCTGTTCACATTCGTTTTTACACAATTTCTGTTACTACCATTTCTCAGTGTTACTCGATGACTGTTGCTATTAATATTCAGAATATAAAGCCTGATTCACTATTTCCACGCTCATTATTTTCCAGTCTTAAACCCATACCTTTAACTAATCCTAGTTTAAAGTCCTAACAACACCCTCAACTGAACTAGGGATAAGTGAACCCCATCCCTGGTATACATTTCATTTCTATCGTGAAAGTTGTCCCAATTGTCAATGAATGGTACTACATTATCCTTAGTGATTGTCCAGCCAATAATTAATATCAATTGCTCTGGACAACCATTAATTTCCAACACCCCTTCTTGGCAAAATGCCACATATAACAGGGCTCCCCCTTCTTCCTAATTATGTCTATTGCTGTCTTATACCTTATAAATAAATCATTGCTTCTACGTTTTATACATGGATAGCGCCTTGTGCTTGAAAGATAGGAGTTGGAGACACTTTAAATAATACTATGTTAAGGACCATGCAATACCATTCATTGTCAACTGGGAACACTTCTGTGGCCGAAATGACATGTATGGCAGGGATGGGGTTCACTTATCCCGGGCAGATGTGGGTTTTCTCGCAAGCTCAGTTGAGGATATTGTTAGATCTTTAAACTAGAATTAGAGGTATGGGTTTAGGAATGGAAAATAATGATTGTCGAAATGTTAATTTAGGCTTGATATCATAAATCTTAACAATAACAGCCATTAACACAGGGTAACGATAACAACAGAAATTGTGTAAAAGCAAAGCTGAACGGGAAAAAAGTTCAGAAGAAAAAACATTTTAATTTATTTAAAATACTGTAAAAAGACCCAAAAATTTAAAATTAATAAATTATGGTTGGAGCCTTTGCGGGGAAATACGATTTTATTGCACAACTGAAAATAGTTTAATTTAAAAAGGGGGGAAATGTTTGGTTTCATTTTAAAGGGTTTTAAACCTGTTCCATGTAAAATAAAATATAAGGGGGAAAAGGAGGTGGATTTGCATTATATTTTAGAAAAAACTAAAAATTGTTGCTTAAAAAAAGGAAAAAAAAATTGATGGTTTTAAGTAAAAAAAAATTCTATTTGGGTAAAATTTCTAGAAAGTCAAAAAAAGCTAATTTTAGGTGTTTTTTAAACCCCCCCCTCCGGGTTTTTAAGAAAACGATAAAAGGGAAAACCTTTTTTTGGAAATAAAATTTGGGTTATGACTTCTAAACACGAAACCGTAATAATATTAGTAGGGGGTTTTTAACTTTCATAAAATTGGGGTTTGGATTTCTTTGACTGGTAATTGGACCCTTAAATTTTTGGGGAAAGTAACACAAGGGGGTTTTTCCCTTTTTTTGAAACATTTGGTTCTTGTAAAAATAAAAAAACCCTTTTTAATAATCTTGAGATCAATAAAGAACTTGGCGAAAATTGATCACAAATATTAGCTGAGAGTACGTAAAAAAGGGGATAATAGGGAAAAAGGGCCCCTGACTTTCGCTGTGCGTTTAAAAAATGGATTAGGGAACCCCTTTTTAAAATAGTTAGGGAAATTCTCGCTGTGATTTTTTTGACGTGATCATTTTAACTGCAACTAAGGAAATTACCCTAATCTAGGAAAAAAACAAGTGTTCCCTAAGCCCCATTAAAATTTTGTACGCAAAAGTAAAGGCCTTTTCCGTATTTTTCCTTTTTTTCCCGTACCTCACCCTAATATTTGTGACATTTGCCCCAAAAGTTTTTCAGTGATCTAAAAGATTTTTTTAACGAGGGTTTCTTTATTTGACAAGACAAAAAATTTCAAGCAAATTTTTTTCCTCTGGTAGGCTCTTTTTAACACTGTTTCAGAAAGGGAAGTCGGTTTACTACGCCCAAAAAATTGAAAAAAAATTCCCAGATTCCCAGTCAAAAAAGCCCAGCCATTTTGCCCGGAAATTTTTAAAAGGCATGTATAAATTTTTTCATAATAATGTACAACATGGTCCCCAAGTATATAAAACTCCCCGGGAGAGAAATTAGGTAAATAGAATAATTCCAGATGGATTAATAATAAAGCATTTTATTAGAGAAAATTGGAATTTGTAGGGCAAAAAAAAGTGGATAGGTTAGGCTTGTTGCCCCATACGTTCATTTTTAAAAGAAAAATAAAAAAGGGAATTAGAAAGGTAAATGGGTTATGAAGTTAGAGTTGTTAATAAATGAAGACTAATCCAAAAGTATTTCGGGTTTGTAAAAGAAAAAAAGTCGGGGGGAAAATTAGGACCGCTAAAAAACGGGGGAGGGAAAAAACTGATGGAAACAAAACCAGAAAATTGTTCTCCATTTAATGACTATTTCTTGTCGTTTTACACAAAAAATTAAATAATATCCAAAAAATTGACAATTATTCGTTCTCAAAGGGAAAAACAAATAAAAGAAAAATTTTTACTGTAACGGGGGAAAAAATATTTTCCCAAGCAGTAAATAAAATAAAAAAAAATAAATCCCCGTGCCCCCGAGAGATTTTAAGGTACTTAAGGGTATTTTGGGAAATTAAAAATTTTGATTTTTGGGATCAAACTTTAATGAGTTGGGTTTAATAATCCACCCAAAAGGGGTGTTGTTTCAGAGATGGGGAAGATGGCTAATGAAATTTCCTATATTTAAAATCAGGGGATAAGTCCTTTTCCATAAAATTAGGGCCCAAAAAAACCTAACATCATTGGTAGGTAAATTGTTAAAAATCTTTTTAAATTTAAATAAATTCAGCGGGAATTCTGAGAGGTAGTTGTCCTGACGTCATTTAAAAATTTACATTTGAGGTAGTAGACAATGGAAAGGGAATTATGATATAATTTTTTGGGAAATTTCAGAAAAAACCTCGTTTAGGTAACTCAAAAAAGACTCTTTAGAAAAAATGGCAGCATGGTATAGGAGGAAGTTCTAGCAGGGGATAGAGGTTTTCCCTTAAACCAATAAAAAAACAGTTTCCTTTAAAATTGGGTAAAGTCTGGGGGGGTCCCCGGTCATTAGTGGCATTCGACAGGGATCAGGTTTGGGGCCCACTGTTTTTCAAAATAACAACAATGACTTTGATGAAGGAATTTAAGTAACTAAGCAGATTTTCTCATGATAAAAAAAATATCCCAAAATTTATTGATTCGGAAGGATACCAATGAATTCAGGAGGATTTGGACAAATTAATGTTTTGGGTCTAAAAAAGTGGCAGATGAGGTTAAATTTGGGGGACAAGGGGTAAAGCCCAGTCCTTGGGAATAAAAATTAACCCTCGAATTTAAAAAAAACTAGGTAAAAGTAGGTTTAAAACCTCCCCCCGGCCCCGGGAGTTAAACCCCGGTCATGGAGCCCTAAAAACTCCGCCCGTCGCGTTACCCACTAACCGGGCTAGCCACAAAAAGATTCATCCAACTAGGAAATTTTTTTCACCATAGGAAAGTAGACGGGCCCACCTCTGGGGACCAAAAATGCAAGTTTTTCAGACGAATCTCCAGCTAGCGTGGCCGGGGGACGAAGCTAGGGGAGTTTCGTCTGAAAAAACTTGCTTTTTGTGGTCACAGGGTGCCTGTGAAATTTTTCCTATTTTTTGTGAAATATCCCTAGTTGGATGAATCTATTTTTGGCTAGCGGGTTTCTAGTGGCTAACGCGAGGGGCCCGGGAGTTTTGAGACTTATGCCCGCGGGTTAACCCCGGGCCCCGGGGGGTAGGGTTTTATTTGCAATGTGTCTTACGATTTCTTAAGTCGTGAAGTAGAGCTTGTCACACAGAGTGTAAAAAGGGGAATTGGGGAGTCAGAGTATGCAAAAACCAAAACCCAAAGAAAATAGTCCCTAAGTATGTGCAATAAGGCTAACAGAAAAATAGGATTTATTTCAAAAAGTATAACAGGATTTCCAAAAGTTATTTTACAGCTCTATGCATAAATAGTGGGGGCCTCACTTGGATTATGCCGCTCAGGATTATTTTCCCTTTAACTAATGATTTTAAAAAAAATTCTTTGGGAAAGAAATACAGAAAGGATGCAAAACTGATTCCGTTATTAAGAATCCCCCATTGAAGATAGATCCTTGAACCTTCACTTCTTCAGAGACGTCAAATGAGAGAGGTATCAAAGTGTAAAATTTGATTGAGGGCGTGGGACAAAGGCTATATTAAAAAATACTGAGGATATCAAGTTGGTTTAAATTTAAAATTTAAAAAGGACGTTTTTTAAGTATGCTTTTCAGGGGTGGTTGTGGTGGAACATTTCCCGAGTGGGTGATCGAGGCTAGGACCCTGAGTAGCTTTAAACAGAAAACCGGTTTAATTATATGAGCGGGGGGGTTTGGGGTTTATAAATTGGTGTCGTGGGTAATAGATTTAAATTTTGGGTAGCGGGGGAAAGGGGGTTCGTTTTGAAAAAAGGACCTGCCTTGTATGGGTAGTCGTTCTAGGTGTTCGTAGGGGGGGTGAAGAGGCTGCTGAATGAACTAAATACCTTTGCTCAAAATGCTCATGAAATTTTTAATGTAGGGAAAACACAATCCCCCCTTTTGATTCCCTGTAAATGCGTCTTGATGCCCTTTCGAGATGTTTTATTCCATTGTTGCATGTGTATCTTTTTCCCAAAACATATGTGAATACCCGCTCCTTCACTTATTTACATGGTGTAAAAGTATTTATTCAATCATTGAGAGTGCGCACTGAGATTTTTTCCCACTAAAAAGAAACTTTAATTCTTAATGTTCAGATGATATATCGTCTATGTAAAAACCCATTTTCAAGTAACCTATTTATTTTTGGGGCTAAAAAGAGTATGAAAATTTTTTTCCCGAATTTCACATTTCCATATAGGCTGCCCCCCAAAAACCCAAAAGGGAACGGGGGAAAATTAAAAGGGGTTTGAAAACTACCCAATCGAGTACCCGTCTTTTAAATCAGTCCCCGGGTATATTGATCAATTACAGGCAACCCCGTAAAAAGCTAAAGTAACGTGGTTCACTTGCAGTAAGCATTGGAAGACTTGCCCACCTGCTGGTTTTTTTAGGGGCACTCTCTTTGGCTTCTGTTTTTCCCACTGTCCCCGTGGTGTGCCCCTTATTTTTCTATCTGAAAACATATTTTTCCTATCTGTTTATAGTGAATAAAAGCAAAATATAATTATATCTACGGGCTGAGTCTCCCTCCCATTTCCCATTACACCAGGTCTCACGGGCCCTTCTTTTTCCCGGGTTCATAATAATTTTTAAAATATTTTTCACCTTCCTGAATGTTTTTGAGGTTTTATTAACCCATTTGACATCTCGTAAAATGCATTCGCTTCCCCCTTTAATCCTGTGTTAGCTTCCATATTTTGGAATCCCTTTAAAGGGTTTTAACCTTCATTCATTTTTTGGGTTGATTGGAACTACGAAAACATCATTGTTCGCATTGCTGTTCTTTCGGCATTGGAAATTTCCCAGTTGTTTAGATCCATTTAAATTTTTTCCGGGAGACGAAAAAAATACTTTTAAAAAATAAAATATTTTAATTAAAAGTATGTAGTTTTTTGGAAATTTACCCCAAAATTTCAATGAAATAAAAAACAGACTCACTCAGTGGGTTACCCCTTTGTCATTTCTTCTCGTCATGCCCCAAAGAAGGGAACTGACATTTCCATTTAAATTTTTTTGGGGCGGAAGTATGTGCGATTCACGTTTCTTAAACGAATAATTATGTAATTTTGGTAACACATTTTTTTCTACCCGGTCAAAAGACTTAATAAATGTCTTTTTTAAAGGGCCATAAACGGGCGGGGTTTAAACCCCGCGATCAGGAGTCTCAAAACTCCAGACCGACACATTACCCCTGGAATGGCTCCCGAAAAATTTAAATTTTTTTTCTCAACTAAAACCCAAATTTAAATTTTAAAATTTAAAATTTCCTCCCTAATGTTTGTAAACATTTGCCTGAGAAAACTAGAAAACATCCAGACTTTTAAAAAAAAAAGATGTTTCTGACGATCCCTGCAAAAAATTGGCATTTGAAAAAACCCGGGAGTTGTTGTGGCAAGTGTTACTAGACAAATAAATAACTGAAAAAGTAGTTCTCATCAGTGATTCTCTATAGCACTGTTTTAAAAAAAAGTAAAAAAATGAAATAAATTTAAAAAAAACAAAAAATTTAAAAAATTACTTTTGAGATGAAAAAAAAACAGCAAAGAATATTAAGGAATCCGGGGTAAAAATTTTATTGTTTCCAGTATCGATACTTTGAACAAAAAATTCTTAAATTTAACAAACTGTTAAAGAAATAAATGACTAACATTATATCTGACGGCCCCGTAAATTTTTATATGGAAAAAACCTGCCACCAGTGAATTGATCAGCTTATTTGGATATGACAATCTTTAAAAGTTCTCGTTTAAAACTATAAAAATAAACGGTTAACAGATTGGTGCTTTAAAATTTAATAGCCCAATAAAACCCCACGCTATCTGGTGGTTGAGCTTAAACTCTGAGAAACAGTGTGCACTTTTGACAATTAAGTGAACATTTTAAGTGAGTCAGTCTCCCACCGAATACAATTCAAGCTATTGTGTTGAATTTTTTTTTTTTTATCCTTTGAAACCCAACACCCAACTCCACTGCCACATCTTACATGAATATCAATTATAATTCCTTAATCCCTTTATTCATACTCTCAACCCTCAAATTATTACCCCTTTTTAATTTTTCCCCTTGTTTACATTTTTTTAAGTCTACATAATCATCCCTTAACCCCTTCCCTTTTTCCTAAATTCACTTAATTGGTTTATTACCTCCCTTACCCCCATGTATTAATTTTGTAAAAAGAGCAAATCAAAAACCCAGTTCGCAAAACCCGTAGTAAAGGGTGATACTAATATTTTTCAGTGGTTATATTTCACGGGTTTGCCCCATTAAACCTTTAAAAAAACCTGACAAATTACTCATGTATTTTAAAAAGGGTTTAATATCCTGATCTTATTTATCAGCAAAAATGATTTGTGGTCTCAGTAGTGCACCCCAACTTGCTTAAAAAAAATCATTACCTCGGGCGCTGAACGTATTCTTTTCGTTAATAATAAATTTATTGGTAACGCTTAATCCCCGAATGTTATTTAGTGTTGCTTTGGAGGTGGTGTAGTGGGGGCGGATGCCCAAGGATAGAGAAAATTCCGTGGGGAAAGGAAACCCCATGGGGAAAGGAAGGTGGATAATTGTTTTGGGGAAACCGAAGAGAGGGAAGAAAAGGGGTATTCGTGGGGCCCGGGCATTCGTAGGGTATGAATATGTTTGGGGAAAAATTTGAGAAGGCATGAGAACCCGGGGGGATATCCGGGGTTGGGGAGGATATCCGTTTATGGTGGGGAAACCGATTTTGGGGGTGTTCGGAGAAACCCAAATTTTTTTAAAAAGAAGAAAAGGGGGACAGAAACGGCAATGCTGGTAAGACATCCGAAAAAAAGGGGAAAACGTTTAGAGACCGGGGGCAAACGTGGAAGGGCGAGGGCATCAGGAATGAGGAATACATCCCAAAAAGGAGGGTGGAAATTGGATAAGGGGAGGATATCAAAGTTAAGGGTGGACATCAGAAAGGGTCAGGTATCCAAAGTTTATTTAAAATGCTCGTAAAACAAAAATAAAGAAATTTAAATTTTCAAATTTTTAATTTATAAAATGGTGTAAAATTTAAATGCAGATTTAAAAAAGGGGAAGGTTTAAAAACTGTATTTAAAAGATGTTTCAGAGTAGATGGGTTTATATAGTGAGTTTTTGTACTTTTTCCAAAGGGGGAGTTAATGATGATTCTGCGAGGAATTTGGTAAAAATCATTTTCAACCAATCTAGGATTTTGCCAAATATGTTATAACTATACCGACAAGCTTAGGGAAATTTTCAACATTGGATAAACTTTTTTGGAAAAAAATTTTTCCATTCCCTTGCCTTATGAAAAAAGGGAAAAAATGTAGTGAAAAAGGTAATCGGGGCTCTCAAGTTCATCTTGATAAAGGAAAATCATTACGTGCTCCTAGGGTGAAGTCTGATTACCTCTTCTCCTTCTTTTTTCTGAAATTTTAAATTTGCCCAGGTTTAAAGGGCTGATTATTTCCTCTTCTAGTCTTCCAAATTTTTGTCCCCGTATTGTAATTATTTAAAAACCCCTGGGTAAAAGAATCATCTACAAAATAGGTACCCCGTGTTTGCCCCGGAAATTTAATAGTCAGATGATTTAAAAAAATCATTATTACGGGGTGTTAAAAAGCCCCATTTCCCGTGATGACCCAAAAAGAGGGCCCCAGTTTTTATTTTGTTCGGGCCCTCAAACCATTAAAGGTCTGGTGGGGGTTTTTATGGCTGTGGGTTTCCCAAATTTTTTATTAAAAAAGTCAGAATTTCCCCATTGATGCTTAGTGGAACAGGTTACGTGACATGTAAACACAGATAAAAAAAAGTCAAAATGGGCGCAAAAAAAGTTTCCGATTCATTACATCTTGGGTTTTTGATTTTTCTACAAATAAAATTAGATATTCATATATTAGTGGAGGCGTGGAGGAAATAAAGAATGAACAGTAACATTGGGGGATATGAATCAAACATTGGAATCTTTTGTACAGGAATAGAAGATTTCCACAAAAGTGATATGTAAAATATGACCCCGCTTATGAGCCTGGGCCTATTTTCCATAGGGGGATCCCTGCCCTTTAAAAGTGACCACGGTTATGCTGCCTTTCTTTAGCATCTTCTGGCCCCACGGCCCAAAATGATCATTTGTTTTTGAGTGAAACTAAACCTTTTTTTTTAACTCTGGCCCACCCTTCCCGACTTACTCCCTTTTCCTTTGTGGCCCCCTGACATAGGCTAACTTTCCCCAAAAATTTTTTTTGCTCCCAAATTTTTCCCCTTTCCTCCAATTTTTAAAAGCTTTTTCCATATTTTTAATACAAGACTGGGTAAAGTCTTTGGGGGGCAAAAAACCCATCTGTAAAAATGTTTTTTGCTAATCATACTGTTTTTCTAAAATTTTTCGCTCTGAATTCTGTGTATACTGCCCCTGGTGTACCCTTGCTTTCAAACATAATATCCATTTTTCCCTGCTTTAGGGCCCCATCCTTATACAGGGGTTTTAAACATATATTTTGCACACACATAAAAAATTGAGTACCACTATATTTTGCTACTTATCCCCTTTTTTTAACCCAAAAAAAAACTTAAATTTAAATTTGAAATTGCCCGAACAAACCCTCTACGTTTCCTTTTTTTCTATTGTTTTCCCCCCAGCTTTTCCCTCGATCTATATATTGACCTATCCACTCCAAAATACATTTAAATACATTTACTTCGTCCATACATCCGCTTTCAAATCATATTTTTTTTTTTTTTTTCAATACACGAAGGTCTATAATGTCGGGAAAATCCCTAGTAACGTAAGAGGGCCAAATGCCCACTTTTTAAATTAAAAATCATACTTCTTTAGTTTTTAGGGAATTTTTTCAAACATGTTGATGGCACTACTTTGCTATAGGAAAAAACTTTAAAATTTTTCCCTTAAAAGAAGAAAAACCCTTTTATTCCTAAAAAAAAGTATCCTAAGTATTTCCCCAAACACAAAATTCCTGAATATTTCTTACAGAAACATCAGGGTATTTTGTTTTACCTATCTACCCCTTTCCCTTTTAGAAGATCGTCATAATTGGGTTTTTTTTTCACTGGAAAAATCATTTTTAAAATATTCCTAGAAAGTTTCGTTGTATGAATATTCCTTTTTCATATTTATCCCAACCCCTTTTTTCTGTAAAAACTACTATAATTTTTAAAAAATATCCAAATTTTTACCCCAGATAAAAAACCTTAAAATTTCCAAAAAAATCCAAAACTTCTACAAAAATCCGAACCAAAAAAAATAATTTTTTTAAAAACCCCCCCAAATTTTTACAAACTCTTTAATTTTAAAAACAGAATCATATCTTTTTCCAAAAACCCCCCCAAACACTTTTTTTCTCCACACCCAAATTTTTAAAAAATGGAATTAATTTAAAACCCCTTTTAATTAACCCCAGCCCCTTTTTTATAAACCCCCCCCCCCCAAACCCCTTTCTTCAAAAACTTTCCTAAAATAAAAATTTAAACCCCCTTTTTTTTTCCCCCCCTTGTTTTAAAATCCCCCCCCCCAACCCCCCCTTTTATGAGGAAATGGTCTGGTGGGTACGACAAGGTGTGGGGAAAAAAACACTTTGTACCCCGTCAGGACAAATTTTTTAGAGGAGACGGGTTTTGCCCCGAGTGGCTTCTTCAGTCCCAATGGAAGCCCCTCGTGGCTGTACTGAAACTTTACTAAGTTTTCTTTTTCCACAATTCTTCACTATTTTTTAAATTTTTCCCTAGTTTACCAAAAGAAGAAATATTAGAAAAAACCCAATTATTTAGATTTTTTTCTTAGGAAAAATTGATATAACCCTTTAGTTTTTTTTTTTTTTTTTAAAAAAATTTTTAAACTTGGGTTAAAATCAAGGGATCCGTTTTTTTTTAAACATTTTAAAATTTTAAAATAACAAAAAAATTGAACTTTTTTTTGGTTTGTCTCGTTACCAAAGCAGCGCGGGGAAAAAAATTTCACGAAAACTGGCCGCTTGCTCCAGCCCAAAAAACAGGGCTTTGGGGGGTTTTTAAGGAGTTTAAGCGACAGCTCATGTGCAAGAGACTTACCGCATACTCCCAAAATTGGAAATTTAAAAAATTTTCTTTTATTATGGTTTTAAAGAGGTGGGTTTTGCTAGGTTGGGGAAACAGTTCCAAAGTTTTTTCAATTTCAGCTGGCCCAAAGGGAAAACTGTTTTTTTTACTAGGTGCTTAAAATCATCACATCAGAGAGTGTTCAGTAGAGTGGGGCCCCCACTTTGTTTTATTTTCTTGTGCAGCCCAACTCAGTATCTAGTACCTGGATGGGACTCTGGAGGGGGACGGAAAAAGTCCCCGCTAGAGGATCTCAAATGGTGAAGCACCCGTCAAACCCTTTCCCAAATGCGAAATCAAACTCAGCATATCAGGAAAAATTTTAGATGTGCGAAGAATCCCCTTTCCCGAAGCTTCGACTACCTCTCCCTAAAAAACATCAAAATTGGGGGCACCGTGGGTCATCAGGTCGTCGGGCCCCAGTTGCCCAAAGGGCAAAAATAGTTTAAACCCGATGATTTATGGAGGAGAGAATAAGTGATTTTGGAGGCCCCCGACGCCCCGTATCTCCTTCCCAAAGGGGTTAACTTGCCCAAAAACTAACCCTTTTTCTAGAAGGGCACACCCCCCTGCGGGCGCATTTTTGAGACTTGTCTTGGGGGGAAAAAACTGAATTTTTCACCCAAAAAGATCACCAATGGGGTCAAAAACTCTTCTAGGGCGATGGGAGGCCCTGGTGTGCGCAAGGCAATTTCAGATGCATTACCTGGGTTTTCCCGTATGGATTCCATTGGGAAATTTTAAGGGATTGACTCCCAAAAGCTTTTAGAGGCGATAGGGGCTAAAACCTGAAATTCATCGAAGTTGCCACGCAAAGGAACAGCCTTGCAGACTCTTCAAGCAGGACCACTCCCCGCAGAGAGCACAAAAAAAGTGCCACTGCGGCAAACCGATTATGGAAAAAATTTAAAAAAAGCTCATAACGCTTCAGGAAAGGACGAAAACTCGTTTCCCAGCGGTGAGGGGGAAAACCCCTTAGATTTCTTTTTAAGTGTTCTGTTTCCCCTTTGGGCCCCTCGGCTCGACCTTTAAAAGGTATTTTATTGGTGGGAGCTGTCCGCCTAGCTGACCCCCCCCTCACCGATCATAGGTGTATTTGCGGGAGGGTTTTCAGTAATTTAATTTGGACTCAAAAAAACTTTGTCCCGTTATAGTCAGAAGGGAAGTATTTCCAAAACATAAGAGGTCAGTTTACATCATCAAGCGAAAATCTCGCCATAAACCCGTTGCCCTAGAAAAAACGGGGGAAACCCCAGGAAATTAAGTCTGACCGAAGAAAAAACCTTCCCAAAAAGGGAGTCCCCCATGCTGTCTACTTTGGCTGGAAACCCATTACCCTACTCTGAAACCCAAAAGGGTGGTGTCGCCCGTTTCAGGGAGGACCCAGGGAAAATTATATATATATATTAAAATAATGCAAAAAGATCACAGTAAAAAGGTGATTTCCCGAAAATGCCAAAAAAAACCATCTGAAAGAAAGAGAAATTCCAAGCGCTTTCGTGGGCTCACACATTATCTTTCAGAGTGGTTGTTTTGCTATTTATATAAAAATTTTATATATATATATTATAATTTTTATATTTATATATATATATATAAGGTTGGGGGGGGGGGGGGTGGTTTAAAAAAGGGTTTTTTGTACGAGAGAGGCTTGGGGGCTCCCCCCCCCCCCCCGGGGCATTAGGTGTTAGAAGCGAATGGAGGGCAAATGGGTTTTTTGGAATTGATGTGCTGTTGAAGTGTAAACCCAAAATAAAATTTTTTTGAAGGGTTAGGGAAACCGGCGGGGCCCGGGCTTTTTCCTTGGAGATGGGAAGACAGTGTCTCCACTCTAAGGGGGGTGTTAAAGTTGCAGTTTTTTAACTGTAGTTAAGCATTTCCTTTGGTAAGAAAAGTGATGGAGTGTATGACGAAAGTTTTTCTTTCTCGGGCCAAAACTGCCTTAGTGGGAGAACCCGGCCCATGTGTTAAAAATTTAAAAAAAGCAATATTTTATTATTTTTATATATATAAATATATTTTATATATATTATTTTTAATAAAATTTAAAATTTTTTAAATAAAGTTATTTTATTTTGGGCAAGGAAAATTTGTTTGGGTTTAAAAAACCCAAAATTTATTTGAATAAGAAAAAATTTTTGTTGCTTTTTGCAAAATTTTTTTGGGAAACCTTAAAAAAAATTTGTTTTGGTTTTGCCTTTTTGGTTTAAATTTTTTTAAAAATTTTTTGAAAAATTTAAAAAATTTTTAATGGGTTAAGGAAAAAATTTTTATTCTTTAAAAATAAAGGTTTAGGGTTTTAATTTTTAAAGATTCTTTTTTGCCAAAAAAAAATTTTTCAATTTAACATATTAAAAAAATATATTTATAAATATTAAAAAATTTAAAAGGGGGTAATTTTAAATATTTTTTAATTATTTTAAAAATTGGCCGGGCATAAATTTTAAAAAAAAACCAAATTTTAATAAAATTTTTTAAAAAAAATTAAAATTTTTATATATATAATTAACACACTGGCCGATTCCCACCAAGGCAGGGTGTCCCGAAAAGACACCAGAAGGGTGCTTTACACTACAGATTTTAAACTGCAACATTAACACCCCTCTTTCAGAGTGCAGGCATTGTACTTCCCATCTCCAGGACTCAAATCCGGCCTGCCGGTTTCCCTGAATCCCTTCATAAATGTTACTTTGCTCACACTCCAACAGCACGTCAAGTATTAAAAGCCATTTGTCTCCATTCACTCTTATCAAACACGCTCACGCATGCCTGCTGGAAGTCAAAGCCCCTATCACACAAAACCTCCTTTACCCCCGCCTTCCTTCCACTACAGACTGATACACTCTTGAAGTCATTCTGTTTCGCTCCATTCTCTCTACATGTCCGAACCACCTCAACAACCCTTCCTCAGCCCTCTGGACAACAGTTTTGGTAATCCCACACCTCCTCCTAACTTCCAAACTACGAATTCTCCGCATTATATTCACACAACACATTGCCCTCAGACATGACATCTCCACTGCCTCCAGCCTTCTCCTCGCTGCAACATTCATCACACATGCTTCACACCCATAAAAGAGCGTTGGTAAAACTATACTCTCATTCTTTTCCCCTCTTTGCCCCCAAAGGACAAAGTTCTTTGTCTCCACAGACTCCTAAGTGCACCGCTCACCCTTTTCCCCTCATCAATTCTATGATTCACCTCATCATTCATAGACCCATCGCTGACACGTCCACTCCCAAATATCTGAATACATTCACCTCCTCCATACTCTCTCCCTCCAATCTGATATCCAATCTTTCATCACATAATCTTTTTGTTATCGTCATAACCATACTCTTTCTTGTATTCACTTTTAATTTTCTTCTTTTGTATACCCTACCAAATTCATCCACCAACCTCTGCAACTTCTCTTCAGAATCTCCCAAGAGCACAGTGTCATCAGTAAAGAGCAACTGCGACAACTCCCACTTTATGTGTGATTCTTTATCTTTTAAATCTTTCAACACACTGGCCGTATCCCAATTAGGCGGGGTGGCCCGGAAGGAAAAACGAAAGTTTTCCCTTTTTCATTTAGTAATATTTACAGGAGAAGAGGTTACTAGCCCCTTGCTCCCGGCATTTTAGTCGCCTCTTACAACACGCATGGCTTACGGAGGAAGAATTCTGTTTCGCTTCCCCATGGAGGTAAGAGGAAATAAACAAGAACAAGAACTAGAAAGAAAATAGAAGAAAACCCAGAGGGGTATGTATATATATGTTTGTACGAATATGTGTAGTGTGATCTAAGTGTAAGTAGAAGTAGCAAGACGTACCTGAAATCTTGCATGTTTATGATACAGAAAAAAGGACACCAGCAATCCTACCATCATGTAAAACAATTACAGGCTTTCGTTTTACTCACTTGGCAGGACGGGAGTACCTCACTGGGTGGTTCTTGTCTACCAACCTACTACCTAGGATATATATATTTATATAAAATATAAGTATATATATATATATATATATTATATATATATAATATATATATATATAAAATATATATATAATATGGTAGTAGGTTGGTAGACGCAACCACCCAGGGAGGTACTACCGTCTTGCCAAGTGAGTGTTAAAACGAACCCTGTGATTGTTTTACATGATGGTAGGATTGCTGATGTCTTTTGTCTGTCTCATAAATATGAAAGATTACGGCATGTCTTGCTATTCTACTTACACTTAGGTCCACTACACATACATGTACACATTTATTTATACACACTCATCTGAGTTTCTTTGTTTTTATCTTAATAGTTTTTGGGGTCTTATTAATTTTCCTTTATATCCATGGGGAAGTGGAAAAAAAGAATCTTTCCCCGTAGCCATGCGTGTTGAAAAAGTCAACAAAAATTTCCCGGGAACAATGGGCTAGTTACCCCTTTTCCTGTAAAGATTATAAAAAGAATAAGAAGAAGAAAATTTGTCAAAAGTGGGAAGTCTGAATGTGCGTGGATGTTTTTGCAGATGATAAGAAAGAGATGATTGTGGATGTTATGAATGAGAAGAAGCTGGATGTCCTGGCCTTTTAAGTGAAACAAAGCTGAAGGGGGTGGGAGAGTTTCAGTGGAGAGGAATAAATGGGATTAGGTCAGGGGTTTCAAATAGAGTTAGAAACTAAAAAGGAAGAGTAGCAATAATGTTGAAGGATAAGCTATGGAGGAAAAGAGGGACTTAAAAAGTATTAATTTAAGGATTATGTGGAGTAAAATAAAGATTGGATGTGAAAAGTGGGTTATAATAAGCGTGTATGCACCTGGAGAAAAGAGAAAATGTAGAGGAGAGAGAGAGATTTTGGAAATGTTGAGTGAATGCGTGGGGAGTTTTGAATCAAGTGTGAGAGTAATGGTGGTTGGGGATTTTAATGCTAAAGTGGGTAAAAATTTTATGGAGGGAGGTAGTAGGTAAATTTGGGGTGCCAGGGGTAAATGTAAATGGGGAGCCTTTAATTGAGCTAGTGTAGAAAGAAATTTGGTAATAAGTAATACTATTTTATGAAAAAGAGGATAAATAAATATACAAGGTATATGTTTGCACGTAATGAAAGTAGTTTATTAGATTATGTATTGGTGGATTAAAAGGTTTATGGGGAGGCTCCAGGATGTACATGTTTATAGAGGGGCAATGATATATCGGATCATTATTTAGTTGTAGCTACAGTTAGAGTAAGAGGTAGATGGGAAAAGAGGAAGGGGGCAACAACAAGTAAGAGGGAGGTGAAAGTGTATAAAAATAAGGGAGGAGGAAGTTCGGGTGGATATAAGCGACTATTGGCAGAAAGGTGGGCTAAATGCAAAGATGAGTAGTGGGGGGGTTGAAGAGGGTTGGATAGTTTTAAAAATGCAGTATTAGAATGTGGGGCAGAAGTTTGTGGTTTTTAGGAGGGTGGGGGCAGGAGGGAAAGAGGAGTGATTGGTGGAATGATGAAGTAAAGGGTGTGATAAAAGAGAGAAAAAGGTAGTTATGAGAGGTTTTTACAAAACAGAAGTGTTATAAGAAGAGCAGAGTATATGGGGGAGTAAAAGAAAGGTAAAGAGAGTGGTGAGAGAGGTGCAAAAGGAGAGCAGATGATTAGAGTGGGAGAGGCACTGTCAAGAAATTTTAATGAAAATAAGAAAAAATTTGGAGTGAGTTAAACAAGTTAAGAAAGCCTAGGGAAATATGGATTTGTCAGTTAAAACAGAAATAGGGGAGTTAGTAGATGGGGAGATGGAGGTATTGGGTAGATGGCGAGAATATTTTGAGGAACTTTTAAATGTTAAGGAAGAAACAGAGGGAGTAATTTCATGCACTGGTCAGGGAGGTATTTCCATCTTTTAGGAGTGAAGAAGAGCAGAATGTAAGTGTGGGGGGAGGTACGTGAGGCATTACGTAAAATGAAAGGGGGTAAAGCAGCTGGAACTGATGGGATCATGACAGAAATTGTTAAAAGCAGGGGGGGATATAGTGTTGGAGTGGTTGGTACTTTTTTTAAAAATGTATGAAAGAAAGGGGGAAAGGTACCTAGGGATTGGCAGAGAGCATGTATAGTCCCTTTTTATAAAAAGGGAAAGGGGACAAAAGAGACTGTAAAAATTATAGAGGAATAAGCTTACTGAGTATACCAGGAAAAGTGTACGGTAGGGTTATAATTGAAAGAATTAGAGGTAAGACAGAATGTAGGATTGCGGATGAGCAAGGAGGTTTTAGAGTGGGTAGGGGATGTGTAGATCAGGTGTTTACATTGAAGCATATATGTGAACAGTATTTAGATAAAGATAGGGAAGTTTTTATTGCATTTATGGATTTAGAAAAGGCATATGATAGAGTGGATAGAGGAGCAATGTGGCAGATGTTGCAAGTATATGGAATAGGTGGTAAGTTATTAAATGCTGTAAAGAGTTTTTTATGAGGATAGTGAGGCTCAGGTTAGGGTGTGTAGAAGAGAGGGAGACTACTTCCCGGTAAAAGTAGGTCTTAGACAGGGATGTGTAATGTCACCATGGTTGTTTAATATATTTATAGATGGGGTTGTAAAGGAAGTAAATGCTAGGGTGTTTGGGAGAGTAGGAGGTGGGATTAAATTATGGGGAATCAAATTCAAAATGGGAATTGACACAGTTACTTTTTGCTGATGATACTGTGCTTATGGGAGATTCTAAAGAAAAATTGCAAAGGTTAGTGGATGAGTTTGGGAATGTGTGTAAAGGTAGAAAGTTGAAAGTGAACATAGAAAAGAGTAAGGTGATGAGGGTGTCAAATGATTTAGATAAAGAAAAATTGGATATCAAATTGGGGAGGAGGAGTATGGAAGAAGTGAATGTTTTCAGATACTTGGGAGTTGACGTGTCGGCGGATGGATTTATGAAGGATGAGGTTAATCATAGAATTGATGAGGGAAAAAAGGTGAGTGGTGCGTTGAGGTATATGTGGAGTCAAAAAACGTTATCTATGGAGGCAAAGAAGGGAATGTATGAAAGTATAGTAGTACCAACACTCTTATATGGGTGTGAAGCTTGGGTGGTAAATGCAGCAGCGAGGAGACGGTTGGAGGCAGTGGAGATGTCCTGTTTAAGGGCAATGTGTGGTGTAAAATATTTATGCAGAAAATTCGGAGTGTGGAAATTAGGGAAGGTGTGGAGTTAATAAAAGTATTAGTCAGAGGGCAGAAGAGGGGTTGTTGAGGTGGTTTGGTCATTTAGAGAGAATGGATCACAGTAGAATGACATGGAAAGCATATAAATCTATAGGGGAAGGAAGGCGGGGTAGGGGTCGTCCTCGAAAGGGTTGGAGAGAGGGGGTAAAGGAGGTTTTGTGGGTAAGGGGCTTGGACTTCCAGCAAGCGTGCGTGAGCGTTGTTAGATAGGAGTGAATGGAGACGAATGGTACTTGGGACCTGACGATCTGTTGGAGTGTGAGCAGGGTAATATTTAGTGAAGGGATTCAGGGAAACCGGTTATTTTCATATAGTCGGACTTGAGTCCTGGAAATGGGAAGTACAATGCCTGCACTTTAAAGGAGGGGTTTGGGATATTGGCAGTTTGGAGGGATATGTTGTGTATCTTTATGTGTGTATGCTTCTAGACTGTTGTATTCTGAGCACCTCTGCAAAAACAGTGATAATGTGCGAGTGTGGTGAAAGTGTTGAATGATGATGAAAGTATTTTCTTTTGGGGATTTTCTTTCTTTTTTGGGTCACCCTGCCTCGGTGGGAGACGGCCGACTTGTTGAAAAAAAAAAAAAAAAAAAAAAAAAAAAATATATATATATATATATATATGTCGTGCCGAATAGGCAGAACTTGCGATCTTGGCTTAAATAGCAACGCTCATCTTGCCATATAGGACAAGTGAAAATTTTTGTATGCAATAATTTCGCCAAAATCATTCTAAACCTAACGAAAAATATATGTTTCACTGTGTTTGTTTAGTATTAAATTATTGTAAACAAATCTAAAATATATTTAGTTGGGTTAGGCTAAAATAAATAATAAGGTTAGGTAAGTTTTCTAAGATTCTCTTGGAGCAAAATTAAAATTTTTACATTAACATTAATGAAAAAAATATATCTTTAAACGTATAAGAGAAATTTTTAGAAAGGACTTAATTTTAAATGAGTTCTTGCTAATTGACCAGTTTTACATATTCGGCACGACATATATATTATATATATATATATATATATATATATATATATATATATATATATATATATATATATATATATATATATATATATATATATATATGTCGTGCCGAATAGCAGAACTTGCGATCTTGGCTTAAATAGCAACGCTCATCTTGCCATATAGGACAAGTGAAAATTTGTGTATGCAATAATTTCGCCAAAATCATTCTGAACCTAACGAAAAAAATATATTTCACTGGGTTTGTTTAGTATCAAATTACTGTAAACAAATCTAAATATATTTAGTTGGGTTTGGCTAAAATAAATTGCTCTTGTTATAATAAGGTTAGGTAAGTTTTCTAAGATTCTTTTGGTGCAAAATTAAAAAAATTTACATTAACATTAATGAAAAAAATATATCTTTAGGCTTATAAGAGAAAATTTCAGAAAGGACTTAATTTTAAACGAGTTGTTGCTAATTGACCAGTTTTACATATTCGGCACGACATATATATATAATATATATATATATATATATATATTTATATATATATATATATATATATATATATATATATATATATATATATATAACATTGGAATAAAATCTTTTAAACATTTCATGAAGCAAATTGCCTACATTGGCTGAGAAAATATGAGTGTTCTGATATATAGTGCTGCATTTGTTATTCATGGGAGTTTAACCGCGTCACGCAGGGGCTAATGGCCCCAGCCTGTACTTGGAAGCTGAGAGCCCATGTGGGCTCCAGCCAGGCTCCAGCCGGGCTCCAGCCGGGCTCCAGCAGGCTACAACTGCGCTCCAGCTGTCTCCATCTGAGCCGCTGTTAATGGTTTTCTGAAAATTTCATTTGTAGATATCATGACCAGTTTTAAGATTGTTTTTGCCTGGTTAGAAATTACAAAAACTTTATTACATATTAAAACACCATAATATTGCTGAAGCCATAATATTCCTCAAGATATAATACAAAGGAAAGTTACTGTACAGCATTAACAGCGTTAGCTGCAGTAAAATGCTGTTGTCTCAACATCATGTGCATTAACAGTACAACATGAGCTAACATAACTACACTAACAACAACACAGGTTATTATAACTACAGCTGCAGTAACAACAACAGCAGAATGGCATGCCATTTCACCAGCAGCAAAAAAAAAAAAAACATTGTATAAAATCACTACAGCAGGAGCACAACAGTCAGCAACAGCATGAGATAACATCAACAGGCCGCAGGTCAACTGAGCAAAGCAACAGCAGGGG
>NC_069494.1:20764820-20789619 GCF_026875155.1 Cherax quadricarinatus
AAGACCAGAACATAGTTTTCTGGCAACATGCGACATGGCGATGGTCCTCCCACACTTCAAGTTCCCCATAATCTAGCTCCTGTGACTTCTTTCTCTTTCCAAAAATAAGGCTATATATATTTTCCGCAGCAGTCAAAGACACTTTTAATAGCACCCTCATGTTTATATTAAAAATGACCTAAGTAACTGAGGCAAAATAGTTTATCCTACTCGGCGGCCTGCGGCCGCCGAGTCTGAGCCTAAATACACCAAAAAATCGAAAAAATACGAAAAATGAGTTAATCTTACCGAAAAATAGAGCAAAGATCTGGCAACATTTTGGTGTGCGCCTCGTCTCTGTACGATAATTACATATAAAGCTATCGTAATTATAACAATGGCAACTACGTCATCAGCGCGGCCCAGCTCACCATAACAATAACACGTGCTCCAGCGCGACTCGCTTCATAAAACAGTATCACAGGTATTTTTTTCCTTTTTTTTTTGGTGTATTTTTTAGCTAGATCTTCTAAATAGTAACTGGCAACCATCAGGTTAGCTGTGAGAAGGAGCTGCTCACACCATATCAAGTCAGTGCCGACTGGAAGTCTGAAGAGAGAGGGGGTATGTCACTTTGTCTGACAGCTGACTACCCTTGGGACGTTACTTTTTGCCTTTCATTGTATACATTTTTGGTACACAATGCCTGCAAAGAAGAAACAGTTTGCCAAGAACATTAGCCACAAGAGGAAAAGGCACATAGAAGCAATGATAAGGTCTATACAAGCAAAGAGAGCAGCAGCTGCTGTGGTTGGTGACGCCGCCACGATGCTAGTACCACCACCCTCCTCTCAAGACCTGTCCTTGTTCACTGCTACTGAACTTTTTTTTTTTTTATATTTTTATTTAAAACAGAGCAAATACAATAATGTATAAGAGTATAAAATTAAAAACCATACTAGATATTACAAAACCTCTAGTACACAATCCCGGTACATTTTAAGAACACCATAGATCATGGCCATATTACAACCATATACATAACCCACAACCATATACATAACCCACAACCATATACATAACCCACAACCATATACATAACCTACAAACCCTCCTTTTATAATAATCATTATTGCCAGTGCAGACACAGCTGACACTTCTACCCCCCCCCCCCCGGTATGTACAATCCCCGTTCTAAATAACATACATTGAATTATCCTAATGAATGGTCATACACTGACCTCATCAAAACCTAAGAGTTGGTAGTGCATGCCCCTCAAGGAAGGTTCCTTGATGTTGGTGAGGGGCTCTTGATTTAGGGAATTGGATCTGTGCTCCAGTTCCCCGAATTAAGCCTGAATGCCTTCCACATCCCCCCCCAGGCGCTGTATAATCCTCCGGGTTTAGCGCTTCCCCCTTGATTATAATAATAATAATGGTAGTGCATGAACAAGACACAAAAACACAAATTTACAGACTAAAACATATATGAAACATTACATTCCTATACACACACACTGTAATAAGTAGAAGAATATACACCACCAATATGATATCAAATATTAATGTTAACCATGAATTACAAACTTTCAAAACATTGCATATCGTGAAGTTCACGCTCAAAATACAAGATAATACACCACATGCCACATTAGCGGTACAATACTAGGCTATGTAAATAATTTAAAGAACCCAAGACTAGAACATGAATAAGTATTATCCAAAAGGTTCATCATGATTTTAGTAACTTAACAACACCAAACTCCTTATAACACCTAACACGCCACATACAAACTTACCAATAACGTAACATACATTCCACAAGACTATACTTTCGCTGTGCCTTCTAGCACGTGCCTAACTAGTATTACTTACAAATATAGATACAAAAATTTTAATCTAGAGAACTAATCCTTATCCACACATGTTTACATAATAGGAAATTACTTTAAATCTGATGCAGGAACGCGTAACAAAAATGCAAAAATAACTCAGTTCTTCAAGGTACATAGTGAAAGGAATATCCTCTCAAGAAAAGTTTAAAATTCAATTGCAAAACCAATACAAGCGAAACATTATACGCTACCAAAGGAAAATATACATATTATATAATTTATATATTTAAACTGCCATTTACACCTTCCCCATCAAGGGAACTAAGCTAAACTAATCTTTCACAACCTCTCATCTAGACCCACACGAGTACCTCCAATCACACCCAATCACCCATCATTGCGCACCCAAGGAGGTGAGCCCGTTGAATACCCCTGAACCCCCCCCCCTCCCTTTTACCACCCTACTCACCCCGGCAGTTAAAACCCCTTATAACGCCAATAAATTCCCTATTGTTAGGCCTCTATAACCCTCGGAAAAAACCTCATCCCACCTTTTCCCAAAAATGTCTCTATTGCGACATAAGGTTCGATAAAACGTCGCCGCCAAAGTCCTTCTCAGCACATCCCCACCCTCCTTCCCCCTCATACCCCACAAAACATATATGTAGTCCACGATTACATATGTTAAACCCCTTACCACACCCTCATCCACACCACTCATATCAAGACTCAACGCTCGCAATACCGACACACCTTGACCCCCCACCCTCACCACAACCTTATTCATCCATACCCTGATGCACTCCAAACCTTCACAAAAATAGACAACATGATACACAGTCTCTTCCCCACTGCATCTGCCACACCCCCCACCCTCGATAACCCTCCTATCTCGGAGCATCGCTCCCGATGGCAAAATCCCATGCAGGAAACGATACATAACCTCACGTGGCCTAGGTCGTATCCTTAATTTACTAAATCTTCGCAATATTACATCCCATGCATACATGGGGTAGATCCCTTCAACCGGCGCCACTACATTTCTCTCTAACAATTTACATAAAGTTCCCACCTTTACTTTTCCCGGTTCCCTGGCTAACATTAAGGCGCGTAACACTGTTTCACATTCCTTCATTTCCGCCCCTCCATACCATTTCCTCAGGTGAGCATGTACCTTATCTAGCTGCATATCCCATTCTTATAAACGTATGTTCCACCTCCCACAGACCTCCCCCGAAAGCATTACGTAACTGAAGGTCTCTAAGCAGGCCTCCCAAGACTGAGGAAAAATATCCCGCTCCTCTGGGTTCCACGTCTGCCCTCTTAACTACACAATTCCAATCCCCCCCCCACAATCGCCACCGACGGTAACGTGCGTAGGTAGTACACGAGCTCCTCACGCACAAAATCCATCTTCACTTTCACGTCACTTTCTGCTGGGGCATACACACACACAAACGCCACTCTCTCTCCCATCCACCATCCTTCCACACGTATTACTCTCCCCCCTCCCCCCCCCCTCTTTCCTGTGCAATACAAACGGGCTCGCCTCCCTGATCAACACACCCACTCCTCCTTTTAAGCGCTCAGACGGCAACACATAAGCCTGATACCCAGGCACCTCTAATTCACGACCAAGCTTAAAATTGTGCTCCTGCACAAAAGCGACGTCAATCTTGTACCTATTCAAAAACATCCTGAAGCACTCACGTTTAACACCATCACACAGACCATTAATATTTATTGTTACACACCTGAGGCCGGCTTAAAGTTTCCCTCCCCGCCTCATGTCATGACTCTTCCCTTTCAAACCATTTCCCTGGGCTTTGCCTTTGCCACATACTCCACCCTCCTTCCCAACCATCCCCCCCCCTTCTGGTGTGGCCCTCTAGTAGAGTCACTCTGAGCACCATAACCCCATGTCTTTTTTCCTGGCCTTTGCGCCGGCGTCAGAACATCGTCCGAATCTGACGCTGCTGCCCTTTTCCTTGTAGCTCCTTCAGTTTCCATATCTGAGTCCTGGGAGCCAGCACAATGGACTTCCACCTCTACCACCCTTAATCCGCCTCCATGTCCTTCCATGGCACTTACACTGTCCATCACAGGTGCCACCTGATCCTCCCCCCTCCCGCACACACCTTCTGCCCTGATCCCAGGTTCCTGCTCACTGTGACTCTCCACCTCCGTAGACTCTAACATAGCCTGTATCACCGTCTCCAACTCCTCCTCAATAGCTTTCACTTCTGCGCCCACCTGCACCTCTTCACTTGGCAGCTGTACTGTTGATGGGCCAGGTGATTCATGGATCTCCACTTCTGATTCCACAGGAGGAGCCATCACCTCTTCACTCCACAAGCGACCACGCCCTCCTCCTTGCCTCCGTTCTTCCTCAGGCATCGGTTTCTCATGGACAGGTGCGCGCCCTTGCCGGCCCAAGAGCCATATTCCGCTTGCCACAGTCTGCCGCCATATGGTCAAATTCGCCACACAGTCGGCATGTACGCCTCTGCCCAGCATACGCTACCATTACCTGGGTTCTAAACTCTTCGAGATATACATACGAGGGTATAGGATGCCTTAGCGTCATCTTGAGATTGAAAGAACCCTCAGGATAACCTGTGTAAGCTCCTTTTACCCATTTACCAGGTTGGGCCAGATGTACAGTGCCATAACGTTCGAAAAACATTGCGTATATCCACTTCATCAGCCTCAAAAGGCACGTTTCGGAGCTTAACCCACGAATAATGTCGTGATACATCCGTCAACTTGACCCTCACTGCCGGTGTTACTGTTAATGCTGACATCTTGATAAGATCCACCAACGCCTCGTATACTTGAGCAGTTAGCACCTTCACGAATATTCTATACACACCATTCAGTGCCACTCCATACAAATCCTCGTCTCTGATGCCGTATGTCTCTCTCACAATTTTGGGCAACAACACATCAACTGACGTAGGCGTTAAAGCCCCACTAATAAACTCAATGCCCACAGTATTCACCCTTCTGCGCACACCTGGCGCCATGTTGTTGACTGAGTAGCTCGTCTGGGAAAACAGTAGAGGGGTGCAAAGCACGACCGCACTCTACCTCATCCAGGCAGCGAATGAAACCAAGATTATTATCCTTTCATTGTACTAAATGATACTCGCCTTAACATGACCGTGTTGTCATCCATCTGTCCACGAATTTTTGTCTAAAAACACTTGCTAAAACTTTTTTTGTGTGTGTGAATAGAACTTTGTTAGAAATTTTGTTAGAAAAACTTGCGTTTGAAAAACTTGTTAGAAATTCTGTTGGAAAAACTTGCGTTTGAAAACTTGTTAGAAATTTTGTTAGAAAAACTGAAGTGGCCACCAAGAGGCCTGGCTACAGAGGGCAGCACTTGAGTGGCGCGAAATATGAACTTAGCTGGCAGACAGCATGGGCTGTTTGTGCAGACAGTACAGGCTGTCTACATGTATGGGAAGTATGTGAAGTATGGGAAGTATGGGAACTATGGGAAGTATGTAAAGTATTGGAAGTATGTGAAATATGGGAAGTATGGGAAGTATGTTAAGTATGGAAAGTATGGGTTGTATGTGAAGTATGTGAAGTATGGGAAGTATGAGAAGTATGGGAAGTATGGGAAGTATGGGAAGTATGCCAAGTATGGGTTGTATGCCAAGTATGGGTTGTATTTGAAGTATGTGAAGTATGGGAAGTATGTGAAGTATGGGAAGTATGGGTAGTATGTGAAGTATGGGAAGTATGTTAAGTGTGGAAAGTATAGGCTGTATGCGAAGTATGGGAAGTATGGGATGTATATGAAGTATGTGATGTATGGGAAGTATGTGAAGTATGGGAAGTATGGGTAGTATGTGAAGTAGGGAAAGTATGTTAAGTGTGGAAAGTATAGGCTGTATGCGAAGTATGGGAAGTATGGGATGTATATGAAGTATGTGATGTATGGGAAGTATGTGAAGTGTGGGATGCATGTGAAGTATGTGAAATATGTGAAGTATGTGAAGTATGTGAAGTATGTGAAATATGTGAAGTATGGGTAGTATGTGATGCATGGGTCGTATGTGACGTATGTGAAGTATGGGTGGTATGTGAAGTATGTGAAGTATGTGATGTATGGGAAGAAAGAGAAGTATGTGAGGTATGGGAAATATGTGAAGTATGGGAAGTATGTGAAATACGGGATACATATAATGTATTGAAATATGGGAAGTCTGTGAAGTATGGAATGTATGTGAAGTATGTGAAGTGCGTGAAATATGAGAAGTATGGGATGTATGCGATGTATGCGAAGTATGTGAAGTGTGGGAAGTATGTGAAGTATCGGAAATATGTAAAGTATGGGTCGAATGTGAATTATGTGAAGTATTGGTAATATGTGAAATATGTGAAGTATGCGAAGTATGGGAAGTATGTGAAGTATGGGATGTATGGAAAGTATGTGAAGTGCTTGAAGAATGTGAAGTATGGGAAGTATGTGAAGTATTTGAAGTATGTGAAGTATGGGAAGTATGTTAAGTATGTGAAGTATGTGAAGTATGGGAAGTATGTGAAGTATTTGAAGTATGTGAAGTATGGGAAGTATGTTAAGTATGTGAAGTATGTGAAGTATGGGAAGTATGTGAAGTATTGTAAGTATGAGAAGTATGTGAAGTATGGGAAGTATATGAAGTATGAGATGTATATGAAGTATGGAATATATGTGAAGTATGTGAAATATGTGAAGTATGGATGTATGTAAAGTATGTGGTGTATGTGAGGTATGGGATAAATGTGAAGTATGTGAAGAATGGAAAGTGTGTGCAGTATGTGAAGTATGGGAAGTATGTGAACTATGGGAAGTATGTGAAGAATGTGAAGTATGTGAAATATGGGAAGTATGTGAAGTATGGTAAGTATGGAATGAATGAAGTATGGGATGTATGTGAAGTGTGGGAAGTATGGGATGTATGTGAAGTGTGGGAAGTTATGGGATGTATGTGAAGTACGGGAAGCATGGGAAGTATTGGTTGTATGGGAAGTATGGGAAGTTTGGGTAGTATGTGAAGTATGTGAAATATGGGAAGTATGTGAAGTATGGGTCGTATGTGAGTATGTGAAATATGGGTAGTATGTGAAGTATGTGAAGTATGTGAAGTATGTGAAGTATGCGAAGTGTGGGAAGTATGTGAAGTATGTGAAGAATGGGAAGTACGTGAAGTATGGGAAGTATGTGAAATATGGGTAGTATGTGAAATATGGGAAGTATGGGAGGTATAGTGAAGTATGGGTAGTATGTGAAATATGGGTAGTATGGGAAATATGTGAAGAATAGGTAGTATGGGAAGTATGTGATGTATGTGAAGTATGTGAAATATGTGAAGTATTGGAAGTATGGGAAGTATGTGAAGTATGGGAAGTATCTGAAGTATGGGTGTATGGGAAGTATGGGAAGTATGGGAAGTATGTGAAGTATGGGAGTATGGGAAATGAATGAACTATGGGAAGTATGTGAAGAATGTGAAGTATGTGAAATATGGGAAGTATGTGAAGTATGGTAAGTATGGGAAATGAATGAAGTATGGGATGTATGTGAAGTGTGGGAAGTATGGGATGTATGTGAAGTGTGGGAAGTATGGGATGTATGTGAAGTGTGGGAAGTATGGGATGTATGTGAAGTACGGGAAGCATGGGAAGTATTTGGTTGTATGGGAAGTATGGGAAGTTTGGGTAGATGTGAAGATTGTGAAATATGGGAAGTATGTAGAATTATGGGTCGTATGTGAAGTATGTGAAATATGGGTAGTATGTGAAGTATGTGAAGTATGTGAAGTATGCCGAAGTTGTGGGAAGTATGTGAAGTATGTGAAGAATGGGAAGTCGTGAAGTATGGGAAGTATGTGAAATAATGGGTAGTATGTGAAATATGGGAAGTATGGGAAGTATGTGAAGTATGGTAGTATGTGAAATATGGGTAGTATGGGAAAATATGCTCAAGAATAGGTAGTATGGAAGTATGTGATGTATGTGAAGTATGTGAAATATGTGAAGTATTGGAAGTATGGGAAGTATGTGAAGTATGGGAAGTATGTGAAGTATGGGTTGTATGGGAAGTATGGGAAGATGTGAAGTATGGGAAGATGTGAAGTATGGGAAATATGTGAAGTATGGAAATTATGTGAAGAGCTGAACATGAGATTTAAAAAAGTTTTTCAGTGAGACATAAAGTACTCGAGGAAGCAGCATGGGTGGGGTGCACCAACAAGTGCTGGAACAGTACATTCATTCGAGGACAGTGAACGACTGCTTATCGAAGTAAGTACCTGAAAGGCAGTCAAACAGGCATCTTTCCGTGGGTCCCGGGAGGTTCAAACAACTCTACGGGTTTAGTGAACTTCAAAATAAAAATTATTAGCAACAGGGAAACGTTAAACCTGTAGGTAAGGGTTATAGAGAGGCCTGTGAAACGGAAGGTAATCAGGTTTGATCCAAAGAAAGGGTAGCTATACTTCCCTGGAACAAGAGCCATTCACTTGTATCACGGCATTTCCCTTTAAAAAATGGGCCCCCAAAAATTCTTTTCAATTTAGGACCCCTAAGCCCCTCCAGGGGGTTTTCAAAAAGACTGAGGGCAAGGGTTTCGGAGAAGGGCCCGGATACAATTTAAATATAGAAAAAATGAAAAGTCTAAATTTTGGGGACAAGACAATAACCATCCACAATAAAACTAAAAAAAGAACTTAATTTTTAACGGATTGCGAAAAGGTTTTGGGGAGTTCGGGTTTTAGTAGAAATCAAAAACCAAAGACAAAAAGGTGGCTAAGTTTTCGCAAAAAGCTAAGGGAATTTTTGGGCTTCATAGCAAAAATTTAAAAAATAATAGAACCGGGGGGTTTTTTCTTCAACTTTTTAAAATTTTTGGGTTTTGGGCCCTCATTTTAGTTTAAAGTCCCTCAGTTTTGGGCCCGGGGGTTTTTACAGAAGGGAAAAAAAAATTTGTTTCTGGAAAAAAAAACAAAGGAAGGGACATATTTGGGTTTTCCATGAAATCAGAAATCCCCCCTAGGGAGGACAACTGGGGCCCCCTAAATTTTTGGCACTCTCTAAAAAGGGTTTAGAATTAGGGAAAGGATTGGGGGCGTAAAGAATGGAAAACAAAAATTTAAAAAAAAGGGAGTAAATGGGGCCTAAAAAATTTTTAGCCAAGACAGGACAAAATAACAATAATTTTAAATTTTAAAAAAATTTCCCAAGTTTTCGGGAAAAGGATATGGGGAAAGCACGGGTTTTTGTACGGGGTTGTTGATGGGGGTTCAAACTCCCGAGAAACCTCAAGAAACTAAATGTTGTGTATTTTAAAATATGGGTTAATAAAACGTGAGTGGGTGGGGTGGGTCCCAAAGGGGGGCCCTTGACTAGCTTGGGGCCGTGCCCCCGTCCCTTACCTCACGGCTTTAAGCCAGGGGGAAACCTGCCTCGCATGGGCCCCATAGGCCTGTTGCAGTTTTCCCTTCTTTTCTGATGTTCAAAAAAAAATATTGAACAATCAGGGGGAACATCCACATTCCTTCAAAGATCTATTTTTTAACTGGGAAATAATCTCCCTCTCTCCTACACACTCAAATCTGACCCCTCACTATTCTCGTAAAAACTTTTCAGCGATTTAAAAACTCTACCTCCAAATTCCTTTACTTTTTGAAAACATCTGCCACATTGTGGGTCCCTATCCTGGATTTTTAACCGGGAAAGGGATTTTCCGGGGGGGGCCCAACGCCCCCCGCGGCCCGGGGGGTCGTAAACCACCCCTTTGGTGGAAAAAAGCCTGATCAACCGGGCTTTTGCTGCGGGTCGAAACGAAACCAACGTACAACCACACCCCCGGCTGAACAGGAACTGCCCTTTAGGGGTTGCCCAAACCCCAGTTGAAACTCCCCGGGGGCTTTTTGGTAATCCCCCTTTTTGTGCTGGGAGGAAATTTGAACAGCCCTGGGGCCCCTGACCAAAATTGAAATGGTCTTTTAAACGTGCTATTTGACCCCCTGCTTTTCTTTGGGGGGATGGTGCTTTCGTCTGCCAAGTCTTTTGCTTTCTAGGGGAGGGGTTTTTTCCCGTGGCAATTTTTGGGTACTAGCCCCTCTAGGTTTTTCCCCAGGTGTATATAATCATGTACCCTCCCCTCCTGCTTTCCCAGGGAATACAGGTTTGGGAAAACCCCAAACCCGCTCCCGAAATTTGAGGTTTTTTAAATCTCCGTTTGGGCCCCGTGAAAGTTCTCTGTAAAAATTTTCTGGTCGGAAAATTTCACCTCCTTAAAAGGGCTTTTTAGTGTGCAGCAATTTTTCCCAGCCTAATAGGAACAAGGGGAACCTAAGAGTGTTCATCATGCTTGGCCCCCCTTTTTTTTGAAGGTTCCTTTAAAACCTTTCCTGCCCATTTTCTGGGCAAAATCGATTGAAAACAATTTTTAATGGCCCTTTGAAGGTGAATCCCCCCTTCATAAACACCCCCCCCAGGCCCCTTTGACGTTGGTTTTTCCCCTTTTTTTTTTATTTTTTTGGCCAAATTTTTTTTGTACTCTAAAGAAGTTTTTAATTTCCTCATGTTTACCATATCTGAGAAATTTGGGGAAAATTTCTCATCGTTGAACTTCAAAATTGTTTTTTTCCTTCCCACTTAAAAGATTTGGTTGTTTCCCGGGGCCCTGGCCTTGCATGTCTGCAATGGAAGAAAACTGTCATGAAAGTTTTCCGGGTGTAAATCTGCAAAGGAAAAAACACGGGGTTTTGTGGCTGAAAAACCCCTTGTCTATGTCGATATGAGGATGGGGGAAAAAGGGGAAATTGGGGAGCAGTACTGTGCCTAGTGGGAACAGGGGGGGGGCTTTCACCGACTGCCTCGGACTTTTACCTGTTGAAAAGACTACTCTCTTGTTCTGTTAGGAAAGGAAAATTAAAAGAACCATCGACCGACTTTTCCTGTTATTCCTTTAGCACGCCCTTTTGGCGCTAAATTTCGGGGCCATTTTCACACCTTTTCGAAGGGGTTTTGCAAAGTCTGTATATAAAAACATCTCATTCTTTTTTTTCTTCAATGCCCTTTTGGACCCTGTCCCAGTGATTCCCAAATGTTTAACAGAGGGGCGACCTGTTTCTAAACCCATTTTTCCCCCCCGGGGGGGGAACTGAGGGGGGCTAGAGGGTTTTGATCCCTTTCCTTTTTAAAACCCCCTTTTAAAGATTTTTAAAATGTATTTATGTTTTTGTCTATTGGTTTGTAGTTTTTGCGTTTTTCCCTTTTCTGCCCCCTTTTGTGGAGGGGGTTTTTCCTTTTTTTTTTAGTAACTGTGGGAAAGCCCCCGGGTCCATGCCCCTCCCATAGGAATGGAAAAAAACCGTGATAGGGGTTTTTTTTCCCTTCGTGAACACAGTTCCCTAAGGGCTGGCCCCGGGGAGAGTGCAAGGGCTGTCATTTAAGCCTGTTTTTAAAACATTTGGCGTCCCGGGTAAAAGGGGGGGGGTTGTGTTAATTAAATTTTTGTGGGTTTTTAAAAAAAAAAAATTTTGTTGAATTAGGTTGGGGGGTTGTAAAAGGGGTTTTTGGGGGAAATTGGGGGATTTAATAATTTTTGGGGGGGGACTGGTAGGACCCATCTTTTTAAGTAGGGGGCCCAAAAATGGGGCTTTTTTTCTCGTTTTTATTTGGCATAGGAAAGAAAACTTTTGGGGTTTTTTTCCCATTTCATTTATGGCTTTTTGTTCTTCCCCCGCGATTCCTGACTCCTAAAAAAGGGTTTTTTTTTAGCTTAAGTTCGAAAGCTTCTATTTCTCTGACCCATGTTCCCCCACGCATTTTCCCAAAATTTTTTGGAAACCCCTTTTAGCCGCTCCTTGGTTTTTCTTTTCCCCTCGCCCTGTAAAAGGGGGCGCCTTCCCTTTTTATTTTTAAAATCTAAAAACCCCCTTTTTCTTAGAGGAATAAAACCTTGTGCATACATCGAGTGGCCCCCAAGTTAATCTGTTCTTTGGCAAAACGTTGGGGTTGTGGGTTTCTTTTGTATATCTTTCCCCGCTTATATCGGTTAGGACTTTGGGTTTTCTTGGTCCCACTTTTAAAGTTTTTGTTATTGAAAATTAAATTGGTAATGTTTTCCCCCCTCGTGAAATAATCTCCCTTAAAGTCGTCCCGGGGGTCCACGCATACCCTGGGCCCGAAACCCCAATTATGTTGTTTATCTTTGGGGATATTTTTTTTGATATGGGGACATTTCTTACCAAACATCATTGTTTTGTGAAGATGAGGGTCCTTTGTTTTATTCTCCAGTCTAGTAGGCTCTATTATTTTCTGGGTTTTAAAATTAAATTTTAATGCAGGTTTAAAAAAGCTCGTTGAGTGTGAGTTTTCATCAACTGCCCCCCCTGGGGTTAAAATTTCTGCAAAAAATATTATTTGCTAATTCCTCCATTTTAGGGGCCTTAAAAATTTAAAACCCCCAGGGGCAAATGTTGGGGGGCAGGAGGCTGGAAATTTTCCCCAGACGTGGTCAATTTTTAACAGCTTTCCTGGGAAATTTCTGGGGTGTCATCCGGGGGGCTTGTAGACTTCCACAAACCCAGGTTTTGGTTCTCGAAACCCTTTTCTGCCCAAAATTTTTCCCCCTAAAATCATTAGGCATTAAAACAGTTTTTGTGCAAACAAGTGACTCGCAATTAAAAACCCCCCCCCCCCCCAACCCTCCCCCCCTTTTGCCCGTTCCTTTTGCCCCATCTGTAAAAGGTTTTTTAAACCCGGGGTCCCCTATTTTGTTTTCCAAGTGATCCTTTATGTGGGGCTCAGTTAAAGCCGGCCGGGAAAATTTTCCCCTTTTCCTCTGCAAGCGTCCACGGGGAAAGGGAAATTTTTTTTTGTGCCCCAAAAACCCCTTTAAAAACCCTTTTTTAAATACTGTTCATCTATATGTTTTTAAAAATAAAAAAAAAAATAATCTTATTTACTACAATACATGTACAAGGGAAACAAACATAGCGACAAACAGTGACATATACATACAGAAAAACTTTCTTTTTTATGCAAGCATTTTTTGGGGAAATTAGGTCAAATTTTTTCCCGGGAGACCTACGCCAGTCGACTCCCCCCCCAGGTTTCCTATTTTTCTGATGGGTGAACATGGGCAACCAGTTAAGGAAAAAACGCCAAAAGTTTTTAATCCTGGCCAAAAACGAACCCGGGGCCCCCCACAAAGTTAAGCGAGACAAATTTCCACCCTGTCACAGTTTTTAAAAAACTTTGGTCCCCACACCCCCTACCCTTCCCAAGCCTCCTTTTCATTTTGGCCCTTTCCCACTCCCCAGCTTACTCTTTTAAATTTTTCCCAAAAATTAAATCTACCATACACTTTAACCCCGGTATAAAATCAACGACTTTTTCCCCCCATTAAATTTTTACAACCCCTTTTTGTTTCCCCCTTTTCCCCTTTAAAACAAAGGAACTATGCATTCTCCTTTTTGCCAAACCAAAGTACCTTACCCTCTTCCCTACATTTAAATTTTAAAAAAAACACCAACCCCCTCCAAAAATATATTCCCACCTGTTTTTTTTAAAATTTCTAACTTATTCCCATCAACCCCCGGGCCCTTTCCTCCTTTCATTCCCCACTGCCCCAAGAAAATTCCCCCCACTCACAACTGGCCTTTCCTTTACCCTTCAAGATGTTTTCTTTTCCCTTTCCCTATACACAAAAACACAGCTTCTCTTTTTTCAACAACCAAAATTTAAAAATTTCCCCAAAATAATTTCCCTTTAACTTCCCCCAAGCCAAAAACCCCCCATTTTTAAATTTAAAAAAATTTCCCCCTCCAATTTTTTTAAATTTTAAAATCCATTGGTTTTCCCCAAAGGGTTTTTCACTTTTTTGATCCCCACTCCCCAAAAATTTTTATTTTTAAAAAAAAATTTGTTTATAAACTCCACCCACTCTCCCATTTTTCTTTTCTTTTTAAAATTGCTTTTACCACTCCTTTAAACCCCTCTTTTTCTCTCCATATTTCTCCTCCCTCCTTTTCAAAACCCCTTCTACTTTGTAAAAACCCTCAATTCAAAAATTTTTTCTCTTACTACTCTCTTTTTATCACAAATCCCCAGCGCTCTTTTTTAAAATCCCCCCTTTTACTTTTCCCGTAACCACAAACTTCCCGGGTGAACACTTTTAACACTATTTCTTAAACTTTCCCCAAAATATCTTTTACCCCATTGCCCATACTCACACTACCCCATCAAACCTCCAGCAGTTTTTTATTTTCTTACCCCAACTGCCTCTTTTTTTAGTTTATAAACCTTCACCCTCACTTTCTTCTTCCCTTTCCTTTGTAAAACCCCTCAAAATTTTAAATCTCACTGTAGCTTAAAAACTAAAAAAGTGGGTCTGATTTTTATATTTGGCCCCAAAAATAAACATGGGATCCTAAAGTCTACAGAACAACCTTTTTTTCTACTAAATTTATAAAGTTTGACAAACTACTGTTTATTAAACCCCCATACTTTTCTTTATACTTATTTAAACCTCTTTTTTTTTTTTTTTAAAAAAGTATTATTTTTTTCCAAACCCCTCTCTATTCAAAGTTCAATCAAGGGTCCCCCCCTTTTTCATTTACAAACCCGGTACCTCAAAAATACCTACTAAAAACCCTTTTTACCAAAGTTTCCCCCGTACTTTGAGATTTAAGCCCCCTGCCACAAATTTCTCTTCCCCACTCGTCAACAACTTCCCTAAAAAAATCTTCTCTCCTTTTTTCCTCCTTAAAATTTTTAAAAAAAGGGGGAATTTTAACCTTCACTATAACCAGTGGGTTTAAAAAACACGCCTGCGAAAATTTTGGGTTCGTTTTTCCATGGGTTTTGAACCCCAAACATTTCTGTTTTTCCCAAATTTTAGTAAAACCAAAAAAAACTCAATAAACGACAAAAAAGATATATTTACTTTCAACACCAAAATAACCAAAAAAAAAATTTCTGATTGAAGGAAAATCCAAAAAAAAAATTCAATAGGTTTATTGCGAAATATAATGACTTAAATTTTTGATTTAAATTTTTTTACTGAAATTAAATTTTACTCAACCCGAAAAAAGCGGGCCCTTAATGTTGGGCCCAACAATTTATACGAGGAGGGGATTGTGAAAAACGTTGGACAATGGATGGATATCAAAACAATATTTGAACGTTTTTGAAAAGGAAAACCCTTACCCCCAAGAAAGTCTTCTTGGAGACATCCTAAGGGTTTTCCTTTTTCATTTTTTTTTGTATTGCTAATACCGGGAAAAAATTTCCCCTTTTTTAAAGTAGGAAAAAAATAATGAAATCTACATTTAAAACTTTAATTTTCGCAAACATGGAAGAACAACATCCTGCAGAACATGCAACATGACTTAACAAAATTAAGAATTTGACACATATGCAACATCTGTGTATCTTTATTTGTAGACGTTTCGCCATCCAGTGGCTTTATCAATTCATATTCAATGAAATAATGAGAGTTAGTATCGTAGTCTTGAGGACTCTGAAGCACAAGCTTGAAGTTTGGTACTTGTATACTGGCGTCAGGCGAGGGACGTGTAGCAAAGGCATTGTCACTGGTAGGCGGGATTTAACAGTGGAAGTAGATCATACACAAGGGAAGGTCCAGTAGTATTTAAAAAGGTTGTGAAGATGTCCTCTAAATCAAGATTCCATGATGTTGCAGTGTCTGACAGGTTGTACATAGAGGGTATACAATACCGACAAGATGAATTAGAGACATGTACAACTGGGTATTTTTATTTTTAGACGTATCGGCATCCACTGACTTCACCACTACAAATCCAAGGATATAATGGGAAGACTGTACAACTATATACAGAAGACGAGGTATCAGTCCCTCATCCTAGGAGTTGGTTAAGAGTACCCTAGTCTTGAAGAATCGAATAAGGTTGAAGACTGACTCTTATTCTGGCGTCAGGTGAGAGACGCAACACACGTAGGCATTATCATTTGTAAGTGGGATTCCTCAGTGGAAGTAAATCCTGGCCCATCCATTGTGTATGATTTACTTCCACTGGGTCATCCTGGCCCATCCTTTGTGTATGATTTACTCCCACTGGGCCATCCTGGCCCATCTTCTGTGTATGATCTACTTCCACTGAGGAATCCCACTTACAATGACAATGCCTTCGTCTGTTGCACGTCTCTCACCAGAATACGAGTCAGTCTTCAAGCCTATACTTTCGATTCTTCAAGACAACGGTACTCTTAACAGCTCTAGGCTGAGGGACTGATACCTCGTCTTCTATATATAGTTCTACAGTCTGCCAATTATATCCTTGGATTTGTAGTGATGAAGCCACTGGATGGCGAAAACATAAGCAAGTAAAAATACCAGATGTTACACATGTGTCTATGTTATGCAGAAAAGTGCTGGAATTACCTATGAGCTAAAGCCTTGTCTAGGGCAAAGGTAAAAGTTACACATATCTCAGCAGAAACAGGCCACTCAGGGCTATCCCAGTCAAAGCAGAAGAAAAGCGCTAAACCAGCATTTATTACTTCAGTGGGTTGGTTATCAGAGGGGTAGACAAAATTCTAGTTAGGAAAATAATATTTATTGGGATAGCACTATATACGCACTCTAGAAAACCACCTTCATATATCTCTTCTTCTAAGCTCCAAATAACTGTACACAAGAAACAGACGGCTGGAGAAGTCCAGCAAAACATAAGCAATGCAGGGCTTCCCTACTCTACTAAACCCCCATTACCTCTTATGTCCTCACTCTTCTCGCAGTCCCTGATCATATCAGAGCCTACGTGAGATAATGGTAAACCATAAAAGAGCTTATGGCTCGAGATGCCTAACTAAATGAGTACAAAACTACAAAACGTAGCTTAAATTGACGGCATCTCAGACGCCAGCCTTCATTCCATGCTGCCTTCACGTGACTCCCCTAAGCCACGCTTACCCGTTAACCAAAACACAGTTGGAAAATAAATCCCTGGCAGGATTTCCTTACATTTACAGTTTAAAGTACTTTACAGTACCCCAAGTGCACATTATGAATTATAAAATTGAGCTTTACAATTATAATATTCATACTGTTATGGTACGCTTCCCCACTATATATACATTACAATGTCATGCAGAGCCCTACATTACACCCCACCCCCAGACCATAGGTCTCACTCTGCTAGCGGGATCCCCACAGACACCGCTAGGCAAAAGGCAAAAGAAAGAAAATAAATCCCACATTAAGGTCAGAGGCAACGGGCAAAATGATAACTGGGGAATGACCACCATACAATCATGGTCTTTTGGTACTACAAATATGCAATATTAACAAACTGAGGTTACTAGACTGCAGACATGTGAAACTCGCCGAACATGAAAGTGATCAAGTTCTATGCCAAACGAGCCCACAGTCACGCTCTTAGACAATTGTGTTAGGAGAAGGCACCATCACAACACAGCACTGGCCAGGCACTGGCGTTGATGCATTTTACCTAAATTACATCAAGCAACCTTATAACCTAGCAAGTTAGCTTGGTACATAAGTGTCCCTGAGGAATGCCATTTTGTGAAGTAACACAAACGCTCAGTATGTTGCACGACAGACCAAACTATATGTGACACCAAAAAAATTTAAACAGTATATTTTCCAGGAAGAGTGCAAAGAAAGAGAAATACAAATTTTACATGTTAAATTCTACTTAGAAACATAACATTATGACCCCCATCCCACAGCAATCTCTAGTAAGCAAAGCTGGTTCCCCATGACACACCTCTGCGAGAATCAGGAGAGCACAGGAGAGGGAAAATATCAGGGCCCAAAAACCGGGTGAACAGTCACATTATTTTTTGTTGGTGGGACTGTGGCCGTAAAACAAGAGTCATCACTGAAGACCCTCAAAAGGTGGACCTTCCAGGCCAGCACCTACATGTCATTCCAAGGACCCTGGAGTCACCCCAGTGGTGATCCAAAAGGGAAAAATTAAAAAGAGCCCTGGAGAACCAAAACGCCCCGGATCATGAGACATGACCCAAAAAGTGAAGGGCATCACTGCCAGCCCCACATTCACCAAAACGTTTAGATCCAACAGCCCCTATACCAACATAAAACACAGGTGAACCGTCTCAGCCAATACCTAAAAAAAAATGTAGCATACCTTACTTAGACATGGCACCTGATGTGACTACCCCCCCCCCCCACATACACACTAGGGAATTTTGATACCTCCAACTCCAGCTCAACCTTCTCTTCTCCTTTGGGTGGTCCAAGGTTCCATCTACTCATCTACCACAAATCGCTACAAAACAAGAATAGATAAGTGATCTGTACACTACATCATGTACTTTAAACATGAGACAAGGCATCAGCAACCACATTCTCCGCTCCCTTCACATAATGAATCACAAGGCCCACCTCGTGAGTCTCTGATTGTGGTTCCTCATGAAGTGAAGGAAATGTAAGGGATTATGGTCACTACACAGTTACAGGGTGAACTGATGATGATACACCTCAAAATGTTGCACTGCCAACACTAAAGCAAGAGCCTCGTTTTCTATGGTACCATAGTGTTGTTGGCGTTTCTTCAGTTTTGCCGAAAAGTAGCTAACTGGTAATAATTGTCCCGCTACTTCTTGCAGTAACACAGCCCCAATACCAGTATCACTGGCATCTACTTGTAGAGAAAATGGCAATGTGAAATTAGGACTAGCCAGCACAGGAGCACTAGTAAGCAGCACTTTTAATGTTCAAATGTCCTCTGACACTTCTTATCCCACACAAATGTACGCTTGGGGCTAGTCAGGTCTGTGAGTGGAGAGAACACCTTTGACAGATTTGGACAGAACTTTCTATAAAATGCCACCATGCCCACAAAACGCACAACTTCCTTTTGGTTCTTTGATACAGGGTAATTGTCTATATCCTCAATCTTGGCATTTACTGGGGCCACTTTCCCCTGGCCAATAACATGTCCTGGAAAATAAGACACATAGGCAACAGTTAGGCATCTTTATTTCAAAACGTTTCGCCTACACAGTAGGCTTCTTCAGTCGAATACAGAAAGTAGGCAGGAACAGTAGAGATGTGGAGACGATGTAATCAGTCCATCACCCTTGAAGTCGTAGATTTGAGGTTGTCAGTCCCTCAGCCTGGAGAAGTTCAGTTCCATAGCCAGGAACTATCTGAAGATCAAGCGACAGTGCGGAGACTTAAATACTGTCGGAAGGAGAGGTGCGGAGTAGTAGTAGTAGTAGTAGTAGTAAGAATGTAGCCACTGAGAGGTCACGTCCCTCTCAGTGGCTACATTCTCACTACTACTACTACTACTACTCTGCACCTCTCCTTCCGACAGTATTTAAGTCTCCGCACTGTCGCTTGATCTTCAGATAGTTCCTGGCTATGGAACTGAACTTCTCCAGGCTGAGGGACTGACAACCTCAAATCTACGACTTCAAGGGTGATGGACTGATTACATCGTCTCCATATCTCTACTGTTCCTGCCTGCTTTCTGTATTCGACTGAAGAAGCCTACTGTGTAGGCGAAACGTTTTGGCATAAAGTTGCCTAACTGTTGCCTATGTGTCTTACCTACCAACCTGTCGGTATTGTATACCATTTTGATATGTCCTGGAAAAGTTACCTGGGCTTGTCCGAAAACACTGCCAAATTAACTGTGAGCTGAGCACCAATGAGCCTAGAGAAAAGCTTTCTAAGCTGCCTCACATGCTCTGTCCAACAGTCGCTAAAAATAATAAGGTCATCGGTATAACACCTCACGCCAATTAGGGGCCACGTGTAACTTCCTGCATTGAAAACAGGAGGGTGCATTAAGAAGCCCAAATGGAAGAACCTTGTACTGAAAAAGCCCATCTGGCGTTTCAAAAGCAGAAATGTCACCGGCACGTGGGGTTAAAGGTATCTGGCAATATCCCTTCAACAGGTCTAACTTACTTACATATTTAGCTCCTCCTACTGCATCAATGATATCATCCATTCTAGGAAGAGGAAAACAATCAGCCTTAGTTATTAAATTAACCTTACAGTAGTTAGTGCACATCCTCATGGTGCCATCTGGTTTGGGAACCATCAGACAGGGTGATGCCCTCTCACTCTCTCTTGGTATTATTAAATCATTGTCAAGCAGAAATTTCACTTCCTTCTCCATAATTTTTCTCTTTTGTGGGTTCATTCTGTAAGGGACCTTCCGAATTGGTTTAGCTTCCCTTGCATCTATATCATGGAGCTTTAGCTTGCTTACACGAGGGATATCCCCAAGCATATCCTCAAAATTCCAGGGAAGCTGAACGATATCAGCAACCCTTTCCTTACTAAGACCTAACATACATTGTGAAGGGTCTTTTAACAATGCCCTGTTACTAAGGTGTACATCTGTGGCTCCCTGCGCATCAGTGTCCACCCCTGGGTCACCTACTATATTAACACATGCCACACCTCTTTGGTGGTACCGTTTCAGCCTGTTTATATGCACCACCCAGGTGTGTAAATTCTGTAATTTTGTTTTGTGACCTTTGCCACCACCTGTATGGCCCACTGAATTTTGCTTTTAAGGCATTACCAGGGACTGACTCAATGACAGTACCTCCCCTCCCACTTCAAAGGTACAGGGCACAGCCTTGCAGTCAAATTGTTTCTTCATCTTGGTTTGGCTGATGTGCAGGTTCTCAGCTGCCAGACACTTCATGTGAGCCAAACGGTCTCTGAAAGCGAGAAAATTCTCCGAGGGGGCAGCCTCACAATCCTCACCAAGCCAGTGATCCTTCAAAACCTGGTGACCATAGATCAGTTCGAAGGGACTATAGCGTAAGGAGTCCTGAGTGCTGTCCTGCACGGTAAATAAAAGGAGGGGGATACCCTCATCCCAGTCCTTCCGGTACTGGGTACAATAAGCATGCAGCATAGTCTTGAGAGACTGGTGAAAGCACTCCACAAACCCTTGACTCTCTGGGTGATAGGCGGTGGAGGTTGTCATTTTAACATTAAACTCCCCCAAAACTGTGCGAAAATGTTTAGATGTAAAATATGACCCCTGATCTGTTTGAATTTTCTTAGGGATCCTGACCTGTGTAAACAATTTCACCAATGCTCTCAAGACCATGCATGTAGTAATTTTACGTAGAGGAAAAGGCCTCCGGAAACCTGGTAGAGGAACAAATAATAGTAAGTAAGTACTGGTTTCCCATCTTGGTCCTGGGTAGTGGCCCCACACAATCCACCACCAGCCTGATAAAAGATTCTCCGACTACTGTGATAGGGTTAAAAGGGGCAGGTTTAATTCTCTGATTAGGTTTTCCTACCCTTTGGCAAACTGGGCATGATTCTACATACTTACCCACCAATTCCCATACCTGGGGCCAGTAAAAATGTTTGGAAATCTTGCCCATAGTTTTTTTTTAACATCTAAATGTCCTCCAATGGGAACATCGTGGGCCAAACACAAAGCCTGATACCTAAACGGCTCCGGCACCACCACTTGGTAGAGTTCCTCCCTCGTTCCATCATTAGATGTCGTATCCGATAAGGTCATTTGCATCAAAATACCGTTTGCAAAAAAGAAACATTTAGTTAGTCGAGAGGCCTCTTTTTCGGTAACAGCAGATGGCTAATAGTTCTTTCAGGGTGTCGTCCAACCCTTATTATTGGCCTCATCAGCTGCTCTCGAGTTGGAGTCGCACCCTCTATACCAGTTCCAAGACCCCCATTTCCAACCGGGTCCTCTGCCTGGGATTGGTTCATCACTACCCTGACCTCCAGCAGGCTAGCTCAGAATAGGTTCCCAAGCCCCAAATCATCCCCAGGTTCCGAAGAGTTCAAGAGAAGACACTGCACTCTATCTTGTTGCCATTTCCACTTTAACCGTGCAAAACACTGGAAAATAACTCGGGCAAGGTAACAACCTAGGCTTTCCTCCCAACTCTGTGAGGCTGGTCCCCCAAACAGAGTTCCCTCACTTTCGAGAAAGCCTTCACATTAATTGCCTAAATTAATCAACAACCTTCACAAGGTATATAGTCCTTGATACCTACATATAAGTAACCACACTGGTATGCTGATCTTCGCCCATAACCTGTACGCTGATCCTTAGACAAGTGAGATCCGGTAAATTCCTTGTGAGCAAAACGCCAACCCAGTGTATGGTCCATCCACACTGGCATATACCCTACAAGCATGGGTGGTATGTGCCACCGCGTTGTCCCCCAAAGACATATCACCTTGTTTTACCGTTCTAACCTTCATTTTGGTGTAAGGCCACCGTGGACTTAATTAATTGTACACAACTGGTCTTCCTGTGTTTATTGTACTGTACTGGTCATCTGTGTTATTGCATTGTACTGGTTACTGTTTTATTGTAACTGTACAGTTCTCTGTGTTATTGTAACTGAACTGGTCTTCTGTGTTTATTGTACTGTACTGGGTCTTCTGTGTTATTGTAACTTGTAAACTGGCTTTCTGTTTATTGTACTGTACTGGTCTACTGTGTTTCTTGTACTGTACTGTCTTCTGTGTTATTGTACTGTAACTGGTCTCTTTGTTATTGTACTGTACTGTTCTTTTTGTTTTTTGTACTGACTGTCTTCTTTGTTATTGTATGTACTGGTCATCTGTGTTTATAGTAGCTGTACAGGTTCTTCTGTGGTTATTTTACTGAACTGGATCTTCTGTGGTTATTGTACTGAACTGTGTCTTCTGTGATATTTGTACTGTACTGGTCTTTGTGTTTTTGTACTGTACGGTCTTCTGTGTATTGTAATGTAACTGGTCTTCTGTGTTATTGTACTGTACTGGTCTTCTGTGTTATTGTACTGTACTGGTCTTCTGTGTTATTGTACTGTACTGGTCTTCTGTGTTATTGTACTGTACTGGGCTTCTGTGTTATTGTACTGGGCTGGTCTTCTGTGTTATTGTACTGTACTGGTCTTCTGTGTTATTGTACTGTACTTACTCTTCTGTGTTATTGTACTGAACTGGTCTTCTGTGTTATTGTACTGTACTGGTCTTCTGTGTTATTGTACTGTACTGGTCTTCTGTGTTATTGTACTCTACTGGTCTTCTGTGTTATTTTACTCTACTGGTCTTCTGTGTTATTGTACTGTACTGGTCTTGTGTGTTATTGTACTGTAATGGTCTTCTGTGTTGTTGTTCTGTTCTGGTCTTCTGTGTTATTGTACTGTACTGGTCTTCTGTGTTATTGTACTGTGCTGGTCTTCTGTGTTATTGTACTGTACTGGTCTTCTGTGTTATTGTACTGTACTGGTCTTCTGTGTTATTGTACTGTACTGGTCTTGTGTGTTGTTGTACTGTACTGGTCTTCTGTGTTATTGTACTGTACTGGTCTTCTGTGTATTGTACTGTACTGGTCTTCTGTGTTATTGTACTGTACTGGTCTTCTGTGTTATTGTACTGTACTGGTCTTCTGTGTTATTGTACTGTACTGGTCTTCTGTGTTATTGTACTGTACTGGTCTTCTGTGTTATTGTACTGTACTGGTCTTCTGTGTGTTATTGTACTGTACTGGTCTTCTGTGTTATTGTACTGTACTGGTCTTCTGTGTTATTGTACTGTACTGTCTTCTGTGTTATTGTACTATACTGGTCTTCTGTGTTATTGTACTGTACTGGTCTTCTGTGTTATTGTACTGTACTGGTCTTGTGTGTTATTGTACTGTACTGGTCTTGTGTGTTATTGTACTGTACTGGTCTTCTGTGTTATTGTACCGTACTGGTCTTCTGTGTTATTGTACTGTACTCGTCTTCTGTGTTATTGTACTGTACTGGTCTTCTGTGTTATTGTACTGTACTTGCCTTCTGTGTTATTGTACTGTACTGGTCTTGTGTGTTATTGTAATGTACTGGTCTTCTGTGTTATTGTACTGTACTGGTCTTCTGTGTTATTGTACCGTACTGGTCTTCTGTGTTATTGTACTGTACTGGTCTTCTGTGTTATTGTACTGTACTCGTCTTCTGTGTTATTGTACTGTACTGGTCTTGTGTGTTATTGTACTGTACTGGTCTTGTGTGTTATTGTACTGTACTGGTCTTGTGTGTTATTGTACTGTACTGGTCTTCTGTGTTATTGTACTGTACTGGTCTTGTGTTATTGTACTGTACTGGTCTTCTTTTTTTATTGTACTGTACAGGTCTTCTGTGTTATTGTACTGTACTCGTCTTCTGTGTTATTGTACTGTACTGGTCTTCTGTGTTATTGTACTGTACAGGTCTTCTGTGTTATTATACTGTACTGGTCTTCTGTGTTATTATACTGTACTGGTCTTGTGTGTTATTGTACTGTACTGGTCTTGTGTGTTATTGTACTGTACTGGTCTTCTGTGTTATTGTACTATACTGGTCTTGTGTGTTATTGTACTGTACTGGTCTTCTGTGTTATTGTACTGTACAGGTCTTCCGTGTTATTGTACTGTACTTGTCTTGTGTGTTATTGTACTGTACTGGTCTTCTGTGTTATTGTACTGTACAGGTCTTCTGTGTTATTATACTGTACTGGTCTTCTGTGTTATTATACTGTACTGGTCTTCTGTGTTATTATACTGTACTGGTCTTCTGTGTTATTATACTGTACTGGTCTTGTGTGTTATTATACTGTACTGGTCTTGTGTGTTATTATACTGTACTGGTCGTGTCTGTTGTAACATTGTTATTTTGATTTACTTCTGTTTGTTATGCTGTTCTTCTGTGTTGCTGTAATGTTTTACGTTATATAATTTTTTATGTGCTATTATGCTGTTTCATGCGTTACTATGCTGTTTCATTCGTTACTATGCTGTTTCATGTGTTACTATGCTGTTTTATGTTTTATTGTACTTATTTAGGTGTCACTATACTGCTTTATATGTAACTGTCCTGTTTTATTTGTTACTTTTTTGTTTTGTTTATTACTATAATACCAGCTGACTTGAGTCATCTTGTACGTAACAAACGAACCGCTGCCTTAAGTCTTTTAC
>NC_069494.1:20790119-20840626 GCF_026875155.1 Cherax quadricarinatus
CAATGGACTTAATTGCATCTTTCTACCCTGATTTCCCAGATATCCCATGCTTATGGATACCCAAGACATAGAATTTGCACATAGCAGAGTGGTGGCCCGTGAACCTGGTGGCAAAAAGCGTCCTCACTTCACATAGTGAGGATGCCAGGTTCGATTTCCCAGGACAGGGGGAAACCATTGGGCGTGTTTCCTTACACTTGTAACAATGTTAACCAATCTGTTAAAAATGGGTACCTGGGGAGTTTAGCCGACGATCGTTGGGTCAGATCCTGGGACAAAATTGACCTAATTTTTTTCCGAAATGCTCTGCATAACAAGCGGCTTTCTATATAGTAGTATGTCATTGATGTCAGCTAGGCCTGTATACCTTGTACATGTACTTGTAAAAATAAAACTTTTATATTATTTTATTTCTATTTGCCAAGGTTTCATGTGACTGGGATCCTTACTGAAGCTTTTCCTGACTCACTGCTATAGTTAGTACCTGCACTAGCATCAGTATCACCACCAGATATTTCTGGTGGTGTATCAACACGCAACCCCAAAGCAACATCTTTTTTTCCACTTCCTGAAGTATTTCTATTTTGCATTTTATGTCTTGGTCATTTCGTGCTGCCACAACACTAGCACCACTATCTCCACCTGATGCACTCTCTTGTATTTTTATAACTTTACATTTTCTTCCAAGACAGCACCAGAGGTGACAGCTCCAGCCTTCCCACTCCCTTTATTTTCCCAACTGTCATAAAAGTCTGTCAGTTTTCCATCAAGGGTATTTTTTTGTTGGTGTCTTTGTCTTTTATATAAATGAGATTTACTCGCATCCCTTCCATATCATTTGTGGTAACTGATTGTATATTTGCACAAGAGACATGACATTCTTTTTTTGTTTTTTTTTCTGCAGAAACTGCTTGATACCCAGGCGACATCACACTGGTAGATCCGCAAGCTAACCAGGTTTTCATGGTGGTAATATTCTTTAGGTGTTGGCGCTGGTGTAAAAATCTGCTAAAAAAAGTAGTTTGCGAACAGTTTACTAGCAAACGTTATTCACTACGTGTTGATGAACATGGTTAATAATTTCTGACTCTTCCATGACACTCACACAAGTCTTTTCTTTCTGATGATTAACTTATTATGTCTAATATAAATTGCGACAAATCTTAAACATTAATAAGAGATAAGATAAATATCGTTCGGATTTTTAACCACCCCGAGGTTTAGCCACCAGGATAACCCAAGAAAGTCAATGCGTCATGAGGAATGTCTAACTTATGTTCCATTGGGCCTTAACTTGTCCCTCCAGGATGCGAACCCACACCAGTCGACTAACACCCCAGGTACCTATTTCTGGCTAGGTGAACAGGACAAACAGGTTAAGGAAACGTGTCGAAATGTTTCCCCACCCGCCGGGAATCGAACCCGGGCCCTCCGGTGTGAAGCCTACAGGAGCTTTAGCCCCAGGCCACCGGCCACCTTAAAATTTTCCTTCTTTTTTAATTTTAAGTTATACATAACATAGTTTTTTTAAGACATAATCTTTTTATGTAAGAATTTTTGAATTTGAGGAAGTTATATTATTTTTATACATTCCTTTCAATCTCTTGGTCACTTCACTTCATAATATAAACCGATTATGTAAATGGCACTGACAAATTCTGTTATTACAGTTTACACGGAAAGTTGATGTTTACACACACTAGCTTCACGAAACATCTTACATGGGAGGATAAAACGGTAAAATGTTCTCTGCCATTTTCGGACTGAGGCTCCTCTCTGTAGATTACAGTCCACAAAGACCTTTTGATTCTAATGAATAAGAGATTTTAAGTCTGAGGTCAAAAAAATTCTTCATCTTTTCATATTATAAACACAAACATTAAAAAATCAAGAACGTGACGGTAAGCTGTCCAATAATACAAAAAACATTAGAAAAGAAATACAAATAGCTAGGCTTCATTTAAGGTTATTAATATAATATTCAAGAGGATGCTCAGTAGAATTGCAGTAAATCACAAACCATTCACATCATATGAAGCTGTGTGTAGTCTGTGGTCAGTCCAAACAAACGGGCTTCCACATGGATACATTGTCATTTTTGTGTAAATGGTGTCACGCTCCTTGTGCAGATATTCAAGAACTAGCTACAAGCAGTATTACAACAGAGAATGTTTTTGGGTAATGCCCAAATGAGAAAATCTGTGACTATAAATCACAAGGGTATGTAATAGAGGACGAAAAACAAAGCTGCTTTCATAGAAAACCTGGAAGCTTTCTAACAACAGATGGGAACTAAAAAGCTGGGCTGAATGTACTTGCCCTTGATGACAGGCCATGATATTCGAGAAACTGTAAGACTGGAAGGTGATGTCCCCCTGGTAAGTTCAGTAAATGTGGGCTGATAGTGGCTGTCCAGTGAGACCAGTATGGTGAAGCTGGAGAGGTGCTGTCCTGGGAGACAGAAATGGTGAAGTGGAGATACTGTCCCTGGGAGACAGTAATGGGAAGCTGGAGATTTTGTTACCAGGTAGTCGGAAGTATACCGCAGGAAGGAAATACATATAAATGACCTCATAGGGGACAGTAGCCATATAGGGAAACAAGTTGTAGTCAAAGATAAGATAAAACCAATATTGCTAACTAAAATATACGCAGAAATAGTCACACAAGAGGACTCCAATAAGAAGGCAATAGAGGAGGATAAATTACCAAAAACAACTGTGGGAGCTCCCACTGTTGGTGCTAGGGAGGATAGAAGTAAACCGGGAAACATCAACCAACAGGGAATACAGTCACAAAACCACAAGGCAAGCGGAAACCAAGCCTGTGCACATATAGCACATTGGTATCCCTGCTGGCATGGGAACTCTCTGAAAAACAGATGGACATGCAACTAATGGACCACCCTAGAAAAATCCATGCCCATATGACCAACAGTAAAATGCAAACTCCCTTCCTGTAAGCTTTTCACCCTGAAAATGTGGTACCTCGTTCAGTACAGGAAAGACTGTGCTATAACTTTAACTTGCCAGGCAAACCATCAAAGGGGACAAAAAGATACAAAAACATCCAGCCATGAAAACCTGGGTACATTCCAGCCACTCAAGAGGAGAGGTTTTTTTTAGTGCCAGGAAGGAAAAAAAAACTGGCAGGGAAATGGCAGAATAATCGTACACCAAATCCAGTCATTCCTGGAGTGGAACCACAGTTCGATGGCCACCACTCCAAACCAACAGATACAGATACTAATGCCGTAAAAAAAAAATCCCCCCACCCCCAGTACCAACAATACCACCAGTCTCCGATAACATTCTTCTTTGCAAATTATTCAGGTCTAAACCAGCAACAACAACAAAATACCTTTCACCGTGGACTGCTTGCAGAGGCAAAGGCATGTTCGCGGCTTTCACATGATACCCCACTAAAGGATCACTTGGACAACGAAATATGGATTTCCCCAGGTTACAACCTATACAGATGGTTGAGACCAGAGTGACAGGCAAAAAGGGGGGGGGGGGTTTGGTCAGTACATTGCAGAGTCACTTGTTGTTATGCACAGAACTGCTTAAATGCCGTCAAATGAGTAGTGGAATTTTAGCAGTAAAGAGTCGAGACCAAAACCTAGTCTTGTGGTAGTCTACAAAGCCACCGGATGCAACATCCCACAATTCCAGGAACAAGCTGTTTAAAAATATGACCACTGCTGGAAAATATTTCCAGGTCCTCCAACCCAACATCTTGCTCCTGGGGGATTTTTCAACTTAAGGTAACCTAAAATGGAGGAATATAGCAAATAATATTGTTGCAGTAATACCACCCCAGGAGGGCAGCTCGTTGATAAACTCACACTCACCACGAGCTTTTAAAATCTCTGCACAAAATCTAATTTTAAACCAGCCAAGATAATAGAGCCTACTAGACTGGAGAATACACTAGACCTCATCTTCACTAACAATGATTAGCTGATAAGAAATGTCACCATATCAAAAACAATATACTCAGATCACAACATAAATTGAGGTTCAGAGACAGTATGGCGTGGAGGGCCCCGACCGACAAAAAGAGACTAGTCACGAGGGGAGCATCAAACCAAATTCTACTTAATAACAAAAACATAAGTGGGAACCAAGTAAACCAAGTCCTAACCACGATATAAGCTGAAGATATTACTAAGCAACAGCAACCCTCCAACATATGCCTAAACAGATAACTCGTGGCACTCGATGTATGCACAAAGGCTTAAATTCCTCTAAGAAAAAGGAGAAGTAATGTAAAATAGAAGAGACAGCGCTCCCTTAACAGGCGACGGAAAAGAAATAACAAGCGGCTAAAATGAGTCAATATATCTGAAATGCGTAGGAGAACTGGCAGAGAAATAGCAAGCATCAAACTAAGCTAAAAAGAATCCTATAGAAAAGTCAGGAAATCGCGGAAGAACTAAAAGCCATAAATGAAATCGAAAGAAACCCAAAGTATTTCTCTCCTATGCCCAAATCAAAATCGAGAACAACGTTCCAGTATTGGGCCCCCATACTTAAACAAGATGGTACTACACAGATGACAGCAAGGAAATGAGTGAGCTACTCAAGATCCCAATATGACTCAGTTTTTTTAGCAAGCCCGCTAACCAGACTGAGGTCGAAGATCAAAAAGAATTTTTTATAGAGAGCCACAAAAATCGATTACACAAGCCTATCCCATGTTATATCCTACGCCAAAATGACTTCGAACAGGCATAAATGACAATGCCCCATGTAGGCAACTCTGCTGCCCAGGGCCAGACTCCATGGAACATCTGTGTTTCATCAAGAACTGCAAGAAGCCCCTATCCACGAGCCTTTTTCCATCCTATGGAGAGGGAGCTGGACAAAGGGGTCGGCCCTCAGTTACTAAAAACACAGATATAGCCCCACTCCACAGAAGGACAGTAAAGCAACGCAAAAGAACTACAGACCAATACACTAACATCCATATCATAAAAATACTTTGAAAGGGTCCTAAGAAGCAAGATCAACACCCCACCTAGAAACCCATCAGTTACACAACCGCAGGGCACATGGGTTTAGAACAGGTCGCTCCTGTCTGTCTCAACTATTGGATCACTACGACAAGGTCCGAAATGCACTATAAACAAAAAGAATGCAGATGTAATATATACCGACTTTGCAAAGCCTTCGACAAGTGGACCATCATGGCGAAATAGCGAACCAATGCGTGCTAAAGGAATAACAGGAAAAGTCTGGTCGATGGATCTATATAATTTTTCCTCACCTAACAAAACAAGAGAGTATCCGTCAACAGAGTAAAGTCCGAGGCAGCTACGGTGAAAAGCTCTGTTCCACAAGGCACAGTACTAGCTCCCATCTTGTTCCTCATCCTCATATCCGACCATAGAAAGGATGTCAGCACAGCACCGGTCTTCCTTGGCAGATGACACCCGAATCTGCATGAACAGTGCAAATCGGGTGTTCGCCTGGAGCCTTGCAGACACTGCAAGCCCAGCGGACATCACCAATATCTTTTCAGTGGGCTGCAGAAAACAATATGAAGTTCAACGATGATAAATTTCCAATTACTCAGATAAGGATAACCAGAGGAAATTAAATCTTCATCAGAGTACAAAACAAATTCTGTCTGGCCACAAAAATAGAGCGAAACAACCAACGTCAAAGACCTGGAGGATTATGTCGGAGGATCACACTTCCCAAGGGGGAAAAAAAAACCGATAACATTGTATCAATCGCATCTGCTAGAAAAATGCAGGATGGATAATGAGAACCTTTCAAAACTAGGGAGGCCAAGCCCATCTATGACACTCTTTCAGGTCACTTGTCTATCTGGGCTGGAGATACATTGCTGCACTCTAAACAGCACCTTTCAAGGCAGGTGAAATTGCCGACCTAGAAAATTGTACAGAGAACTTTCAAACAGGCGCGCCATACAACGGAGATACAAAACATCTCAATTTACCTGGGAGCGCTTCAGGTTTCTAAAACCTGTATTCCCTGGACGCAGGAGGGAGAGATACATGATTATATACACCAGGAAAAAATCCTAGAGGGACTAGTACCGAACTTGCACAACGAAAATCACGTCACTACAAAGCAAAAGACTTCGCGCAGACGATGCACCATCCCCCCCAATGAAAAGCAGGGGTTCAGCTAGCACTTTTAAGAGACCATACAATAAGTGTCAGGGGCCCGAGACTGTTCAACTGCCTCCCAGCACACATAAGGGGGATTACCAACAGACCCCTGGCAGTCTTCAAGCTGGCACTGGACAAGCACCTAAAGTCAGTTCCTGATCAGCCGGGCTGTGGCTCGTACGTTGGTTTGCGTGCAGCCAGCAGCAACAGCCTGGTTGATCAGGCGCTGATCCACCAGGAGGCCTGGTCACAGACCGGGCCGCAGGGGCGTTGACCCCCGAAACTCTCTCCAGGTAAACTCCAGGTAATGTTGACTGACATTTGTTCATGACACTTTAATGCCCTTTCATATATTAGCAAATACAAGCATCATTAAAAATATTCTGAAATGCTGCTTACCAGGTTAGTAGCCTTTATTGAAGTCTATTGTTCCACTTATTGGGTTACCTTGCAAAAAGTCTAGGTAGTTCTTGCAAAACAGATCTGCAATATCTTCAGAACGATAAAGATTCACAGCGGCTACATGAGGAGTCAACACACACTGAAAAAAAAAAAAATTCTAAAATCAATGCACCTTTAATATATATTTTTTTTCTAAATAATTAAATAACTTTAATTTAAAGTTATATATTTATTAAATAATCACCAATATCCAGGTTTCTTTGTGTAAATGAAGCTAATTTATTTAAATACTAAAAATGTTGAGAACTACATTCACAGATAATTGTGAAGATTCCCAGCAAGGAGAGACTCACCAGTACACAAAATAACAAATACTACATTAACTCTTATTACCGCTTGTCCAGTTTTTCTTTCTTAATTTTTTTTTTGTTTCATTCAAAGCAATAGAAACCCTAGTTTAACAGTTAAAACTTTCAACACTGTTGTGTTTAACGTAAGTAAAGATTAATGTCACTTTTATCATGTACAGATTACTTATAACCTAAACTGTATAAGTCATTACCAAAGGTTCCGGATCCAATAATTTTCCCGACTCTCTGCTTCTTGGTTTCACTAGTTCCAACAAGATGCTTCCACAAGTTAACAACAGCAGAGAATGGAAGTAGTATTTAATGACTGCACATTTATCAAATGCACCAGTACAATAGCTACGTTTTACTCCTGTTAATATTGGCCAGTGTAAGTATCAATATTGGCCAGTGTGTCAATATTGGCCAGTGTAGTGTCAATATTGGCCAGTGTCAGTGTCAATACTTTACAGTGTGTCAAAATTGGACAGCATAAGTGTCAATATTGGACTGTGTAAGTGCCGATATTGGACAGTATAAGTGTCAATATTGGCCAGTGTAAGTGTCAATATTGGCCAGTGTAAGTGTCAATATTGGCCAGTGTAAGTGTCAATATTGGCCAGTGTAAGTGTCAATATTGGCCAGTGTGTCAATATTGGCCAGTGTTGTTATTCCTGTTCTTCCTGATGAACAACAGTTTAGTGCCGATGGAGGTAGCGTAGGTAGCAATGATACGGCCGTGGACTAATTTGGCTTTAATTGAATAGGAGTGAGTACACAATGGGCAATGTGAGGGAATGATCGATAGCCAGTCTGTGGAGGGGAGCACTTGTATCTCTCGAGTCAGTCGGCCGTGAAGTGAGAGCGAGTGGGCCCAGCGACCCACTGACCTGGGTAGGCCTAGAGGGCTGCACCTGAGTGCCGCGAAATATGAACTCAGCAGGCAGACAGCATAGACTGTCTGTGCAGACAGTACAGGTTGTCTACAGTGTAAGTGTCAATATTGGCCAGTGTCAATATTAACCAGCGTAAGTGTCAATATTGGCCAGTGTAAGTGTCATTTTTAGCCAGTGCAAGTGTCAATATTGGCCAGTGTAAGTGTCAATATTAACATAAGAACGTAACATAAGAAAGAAGGAACACTGCAACAGGCCTACTGACCCATGCGGAGCAGGTCCATGTCCCCCCGGATAAGTCCAATGACCTCCCCCCCGGATTAGCCCAATGACCCATCCAGTCTGGTCACCTCTATTCAAGGATGGAGCACGGCACCAGACCCAGCAGCACAAGCTAGTCAGGTCCAACTCACACCCACCCACACCCACTCATGTATTTATCTAACCTATTTTTAAAACAACACAACTTTTTAGCCTGAATAACTGTACTCGGGAGTTTGTTCCACTCATCCACGAATCTATTACCAGTGTATGTGTCAATTTTGGCCAGTGTAAGAGTCAATATTGGCCAGTGTAAGTGACAATATTAACCAGAGTAAGTGTCAATATTATCCAGTGTAAGTGTCAATATTGGCCAGTGTAAGTGTCAATATTAACCAGCATTAGTGTCAATATTGGCCAGTGTAAGTGTCAATATTATCCTGTGTAAGTGTCAACATTGGCCAGTGTAAGTGTCAATATTGGCCAGTGTTAGTGTCAATATTAACCAGTGAAAGTGTCAATATTCACCAGTGTAAGTGTCAATATTGGACAATGTAAGTGTCAATATTAACCAGTGAAAGTGTCAATATTCACCAGTGTAAGTGTCAATATTGGACAGCAGTGGCAGCGGCAACAGGAACCTTGTCCTCTATTTTTACTTCTACCTGAGGTTCCCAGCAGCCCAGTGATGACCTAATCAAGACCCACATAACACTAACATGTGTGGATACCCAGAATGATATAAATCAACTGCAGAAATCACCCAAAAGTTCAAAAATTACCACTAAAAAATAGGACTCGTACTAACCACCGTCCTACCCCGCTGGCCGACTGAATGATGACTCCACAACATTCCGCCCATTGCCTACTTATTCACCCGAAGCCACAGCCAATGGACAAGGGTCAGAGCAATAAAAGAAGATCCAGTAACCAGCTAAGGACTCCTAACATCAAAGGTGAGAGCAGTAATAACACGAGAAAACTTGTGGTAACTGGCAGCCCAGGCCACAACTCTCATCACCCACCGGCACCACCACAACACACGACAGACAACACCAAACATGGCCGCTGCCACAGCCCCGAGATAAATCCTTCCCAGTATAGATGTCAAGAAGTCACCGACCCAGAAATAGCTAAAACTCCTTACGATTCAGAATCCAAACGATCACCAAACTAACTCAGAAATGCAGGAACTAAAACTAGCATGCAGATTGACCTCAACAAGATCACTGCTCCTTGAACTAAACTAGACACTCTGGAACAACAATGCAACACCCACACCCAAGTCCCTAGACTCCATCTACACTCTTAAAAGACCAAGTCACCCTAACTTACCTACAACATTATAGAGGAAAGATCAAGAGTGGACCCACAACTTGCAAGTCATAACCAACGTTCCAAGACCATATTGGACCAACAGCAGCTATCCGGAAGCTGTTGTAGTAACAGCAAACAATCTCCCACCCACAGTCACACCCAAGAGACCTGCATGAGACCACCCTACAGCTATCAAGACCACCTTCGCCTTAACATAAACGAGTGATAACCTATAGGATTGCAAACTGAGGGCTACCAAGCGGGTAAAAAAACGGTGCTGTTAAAATTCCAAAACTACCTACAAAGAAACAACCTACTAACAAACATCTATTTCTATGAAATCTGATTTTTACGGTCCAATGAAAGTGCCTTACCAAAAACAAGACAAACCTTCATATCAGCTAGAAAATTACGCTCTGCTCTGCCCAAAAAAAAATTCCACCATGCTTTGTGAGGGATGGAAAATATCCCGCAGTTAGGGAAACATCCCACATGGGAAGAGATACTTTCACCTCTACAGAACATGACCTTAAACATTCCTAAGTGTGGCTGGACTAACAGAATCAGAGTAAAGTGCAGATAATACCCACTTGGCAGACGATGCTTCATCCCCCCAATGAAAAGCAGGGGTGTCACTAGGGGCCCGAGACTGTTCAACTGCCTCCCAGCACACATAAGGGGGATTACCAACAGACCCCTGGCAGTCTTCAAGCTGGCACTGGACAAGCACCTAAAGTCAGTTCCGGATCAGCCAGGCTGTGGCTCGTACGTTTTTGCCCTGCAGCAGCAGCACAGCCTGGTTGATCAGGCTCTGATCCACCAGGAGGCCTGGTCACAGACCGGGCCGCGGGGGCGTTGACCCCCGGAACTCTCTCCAGGTAAACTCCAGGTAAACAGTCCACAGTTAGTGTTATATTGTCATAAATTTGTGCCCCCCTAAAATTGTAATACCCCAACTACTTTTGATTGTCATTGTTGTATTCAACGACCATTCTACTCAGAGTCCTTAATTGTGTTTAATATCTACAGAATCTATCTCCTTTTTTACAACTTACCACATCACTGTTCCATCTTATTTTATTATAAACTAACCATAACTTGTCCTCAATAATTCTACCTCACTTTAAGAAATACTCAATATGCCCAATTTATTCTAAATCCCTATTATTGCCCATTTTGCTTTAAACAGATATTGACCAAACTTTTGTGGATTGGTAAACTTCTTTTTTATTGACCATGTTTTATTCTATACTTTTTTTATAAACATAGTAATTTTTCAATCTACAACTTATATATCCATCTAACCATCTACTAGCATATTATAACCACCAAGTCGTATTGCCAATTTTTATTTTTATCATTTTTTATATTCCTTTTGCTACCCTAACTTGTGTATTTTATCCTGTCAATTTAAATCTAGTTATAGCCTAATTCTTGTAAACAAACTTATATAAGACCTTAGTGCAATTACAAATTGAAAGTCCTTGTGCCTTTTTTTATATTATTAGATTAAACCTAGTTGTACTATAGCTCATTCTATCTCAATACGTAGTCAATACCAAATTCACTATATTAGACACAAGTGGCTTACTATGAGAAGACGGTGCTAACTTTTAATTTGTATTTTTATATTATAAGATTAAACCTAGTTGTACTGTAACTAATTCTAGCTCAAAACATGACTCCACAAAAGTCATTATATTAGACCTTAGTGGCAATTCAATGAGAGTCTTGTTCTTGTTTTTAATTTGTATTTTTATATTACTAGTTTATACCTAGTTGTAAACTTTAGTTCATGTCCAGCACAACACAGACAACATCAACTTATTATGTGTAGTAGTGACTCTACTCTATAATGATCAAAATACTCTAGCTATATACTGTCCAAACATCCCACCACTACAGATATCATTACTAGAACTCAACACACAACTCAGGATATAAATAAACCATAATTTAAACCTAGAAGATGATTGGATCACATTGACCTGATCTAAACTCCATAAACTGACACCCAGCTCAAAACCTATTGGAAAGTAACTGCCTTTATTACACAGCATCACAATGCCGCACTATCCTAAAAACAATCTAAAAGTCTATCATTATCTTATCTACGAACATCAGGGTCTTAAGCAAACACTATGATGACCTCCTGGCACTCCTTGAATCACTAAAGACAAACCCTGCTCCAGCATTATTCTTACTGAGACCTGGCTTAAGCAGGACACAATAGATTATCTACCCTTTTCCAGGACACAGCAATTCACAACTGCAGACCAAACCAAGTGGGGGTGGTATTCAATCTATTACTCTAACCAATTATCTGTATTAGCACCACTTGCTTTAGGTGATGTATATGGGGAATGCATTTTGCTAATTTTACTGTAAAAAAACCTTAAGACGCCCTATAACAATCGTGCCATTTACCGGATACCTCACACAAACATCCAAATTTCAGTGAGAAATTAAAGTCACTAATAACAAAACCAGACAATGAATAAGCACCACCTTCTCTTAAGCGGAGACTTCAACATCAACCTTGGCATACAGATGATCGCCTGTAACTGATTTCATCAACAATATGAACAACACACTTCTCATACCAACTAAATACTAAACCAACAGCCTCACTGAGAAATGTCCACCATAATAGACCACATATGGACCAATATACTACCCCCCTTAAATCAGGGATAATCATGATAGCACTACAGACCACTACCCTACCTTCCTCCTGACAAACATTATAAACCACCACTTAATACAACCAAAGTCTCCATTTAGGCTCCATGATGAGGCCTCATAAGGAAGTTCACAGCTGACCTGAGAGAATGGTTGACTGGCCTACAGAATTTTCCAAGGCAATGGATTGATGACCTGGACAGACATTTTTCTTAACAAATTACGTAGACTATACCAACAAACAATTGTCCTATAAAAACGAAACAGATCACAAACAATCGGCTTGGTTGCCTATGGCTAACCAGCACCATTCTGAAATCCATTGACAAGAAACACCAATATGAAAATATAGACAGGGCTTAATACACAAAGATATTCTTAAACACTATTCATCAGTTCTCACCAAAGTAATAAAGAAAGCCAAACAACTATACTACTCCAGTAGATTCACAGACACTAGAGGAGATATAAAAAAGACCTGGAAAACACTCTCTCAGATTCTAGGGACCCACAAACTGAAAAAAAAACAAGAATATTTTTTTTTTTTATTATCACTGGCCGATTCCCACCAAGGCAGGGTGGCCCGAAAAAGAAAAACTTTCACCATCATTCACTCCATTACTGTCTTGCCAGAAGGGTGCTTTACACTACATTTTTTAAACTGCAACATTAACACCCCTCCTTCAGAGTGCAGGCACTGTACTTTCCATCTCCAGGACTCAAGTCCGGCCTGCCGGTTTTCCTGAACCCCTTCATAAATGTTACTTTGCTCACACTCCAACAGCACGTCAAGTATTAAAAACCATTTGTCTCCATTCACTCCTATCAAACACTCTCACGCATGCCTGCTGGAAGTCCAAGCCCCTCGCACACAAAACCTCCTTTACCCCCCCCCTCCAACCTTTCCTAGGCCGACCCCTACCCCGCCTTCCTTCCACTACAGACTGATACACTCTTGAAGTTATTCTGTTTCGCTCCATTTCTCCACATGTCCGAACCACCTCAACAACCTTCCTCAGCCCTCTGGACAACAGTTTTGGTAATCCCGCACCTCCTACTAACTTCCAAACTGCGAATTCTCTGCATTATATTCACACCACACATTGCTCTCAGACATGACATCTCCACTGCCTCCAGCCTTCTCCTCGCTGCAACATTCATCACCTATGCTTCACACCCATATAAGAGCGTTGGTAAAACTATACTCTCATACGTTCCCCTCTTTGCCTCCAAGGACAAAGTTCTTTGTCTCCACAGACTCCTAAGTGCACCACTCACCCTTTTCCCCTCATCAATTCTATGATTCACCTCATCTTTCATAGACCCATCCGCTGACACTCCACATCCCAAATATCTGAATACATTCACCTCCTCCATACCTTCTCCCTCCAATCTGATATCCAATCTTTCATCACCCAATCTTTTTGTTATCCTCATAACCTTACTCTTTCCTGTATTCACTTTCAATTTTCTTATTTTGCACACCCTACCAAATTCATCCACCAACCTCTGCAGCTTCTCTTCAGAATCTCCCAAGAGCACAGTGTCATCAGCAAAGAGCAACTGTGACAACTCCCACTTTATGTGTGATTCTTTATCTTTTAATTCCACGCCTCTTGCCAAGACCCTCGCATTTACTTCTCTTACAACCCCATCTATAAATATATTAAACAATCATGGTGACATCACACATCCTTGTCTAAGGTCTACTTTTACTGGGAAGTAATTTCCCTCTTTCCTACATACTCTAACTTGAGCCTCACTATCCTCGTAAAAACTCTTCACTGCTTTCAGTAACCTACCTCCTACACCATACACCTGCAACATCTGCCACATTGCCCCTCTATCCACCCTGTCATACGCCTTTTCCAAATCCATAAATGCCACAAAGACCTCTTTAGCCTTATCTAAATACTGTTCACTTATATGTTTCACTGTAAACACCTGGTCCACACACCCCCTACCTTTCCTAAAGCCTCCTTGTTCATCTGCTATCCTATTCTCCGTCTTCCTCTTAATTCTTTCAATAATAACTCTGCCATACACTTTGCCAGGTATACTCAACAGACTTATCCCCCTATAATTTTTGCACTCACCAAGAATATTGTCCTAACTAAACCTAATGAAACACCACTACATCCCACTGACACAGCTAACAAGATAAACGACTTCTCAACCATAGGATCTAATCTCGCCAATAAAATCCCACATACCAATGCCTATGCCGGGGACTACCTAGGTGGGAATTTCCCATATTCCTTCTATCTTGCATCAACTGAGCCCACGGAAGTCACCGAGATTAAAAAGTCACATAAAAATAACTCAGAGAATCTGTCTCATGTCCCACCATTACTGTACAAACGAGCGGCCCATGTCCTTTCACATGCTATTTCATTACTTTTTAACAAGTCACTAGAAACTAGCACCTTCCCGAAACTACTCAAGATGACAAGGGTTACACCAATACATAAAGGTGGTGACCCTACAGACCTAAACAACTATAGGCCAATATCAAACTTGCCATTGCTATCCAAAATCTTTGAGAAACTCGTACACAGGAGACTATATTCATTTATAACGGCACAAAACATACTCAACCCCTGCCAATTTGGATTCAGGAAAAATAAAAGCACTAATGATGCAATCATAAAAGTGCTAGATCTGCTTTACACAGCATTGGAAAATAAGGAATATCCACTAGGAATTTTTATTGACCTAAGAAAAGCTTTTGACACAGTAGACCACGACATGCTACTCCACAAACTTGACCCATACGGTATAAGAGGCCATGCGCTTGCTTATTTCAAATCTTACCTTACTAATAGGTATCAGTATGCCACCATTAAAGACACAGCATCAACAACACAGCCACTTGATACTGGAGTTCCACAGGGAAGTGTCCTTGGTCCCCTGCTCTTCCTCATGTACATCAATGAACTTCCAAACATATCCCAACACCTGAAACCCATTCTCTTTGCTGACACGACACGACTTATGTCGTCTCTCACCCTAATCTTGCCACCCTCAACACCATTGTTAACGAGGAGCTGATCAAAATATCGACTTGGATGACAGCCAATAAACTTACGCTTAACACTGACAAAACCTACTATATTATGTTTGGTAGCAGAGCAGGAGATGCACAAATTAACTTTAAGATCGACAACACTCTAATTACCAGACATAATGAGGGCAAATTCCTAGGCCTATACCTTGACAACAACCTGAATTTCAGCACCCATATCCAACACATAACCAAAAAAGTATCCAAAACGGTTGGGATAATCTCCAAGATACGATACTACGTGCAGCAAAATGCCCTTCTCACACTATACCACTCACTTATTTATCCATACCTCACCTATGCTATTTGTGCTTGGGGATCATCTGCAGCAACACACCTAAAGCCAATAATAACCCAACAAAAAGATGCAGTAAGAATAATCACCAAATCCCATCCCTGGCAACACCCCCCCCCCCCCCACTTTTCATAGATCTAAACTTACTCCCTGTTTAGTACATCCACACTTACTACTGTGCAATCTACATCTACAGGACCTTAAACTCCAATATCAACCTTGACCTAAAACGCTTTCTTGATAGTTGTGACAGAACCCACAGGCATAACACGAGACACAAACATCTCTACGACATTCCCCGTGTCCGACTAAACCTTTTCAAAAATTCAATGTATGTCAAAGTCCCTAAAATCTGGAACACCCTACCTGAGAGCTCTAGAACTGCAGACACATTCATCACCTTCAAAACTACCATTAGAAAACATCTTATCTCCCTGATACACCCCGTCAACTAACTACACGAATACCACCTGGTGGTTCACACTTACACTCACTCACCCATTTGACCCTAAACAGAAATATTAATCACAATCTTAAAATAATGAACCCTGTGATACTCCAATATTGAAACTATGTAATGTGCCAAAACAAAAGCATTCACATTGCTAAACTCACAAACTAGTATTTAGTCGCTTAGCCATAATACCAACTTAAATCATAATTTGTAATATTTTAAAATTAAGAATTAAACTAAGTCTGCCCGAAATGCCTAGCCATGCTAGGTGTTCTAGTGGTTCACTCTGTAATCATTATTTTACTACATGTAAACCACACAATAACCAAATTCTGTAAACTCAGCATTGTAAACCTTATAGAGAATAAACTTTGAATTTGAATTTGAATATTAACCAGTGTGTTAATATTGGACAGTGTAAGTGTTGATATTGGCCAGTGTTAGTTTCAATATTAACCAGAGAAAGTGTCAATATTGGACAGTTTAAGTGTCAGTATTAACCAGTGTAAGTGTCAACACTGGACAGCGTAAGTGTCAATATTCGCCAGCGTAAGTGTCAATATTGGACAGTGTAATGGTCAATATTAACCAGTGTAATTGTCAATATTAACCAGTGTATCAATATTCACCAGTGTAAGTGTTAATATTGGCCAGTGTAAGTGTCAATATTAACCAGTGTAAGTGTCAATATTGGACAGTGTAAGTGTCAATATTGGCCAGTGTAAGTGTCAATATTAACCAGTGTAAGTGTCAGTATTGGCCAGTGTTAGCATCAATATTAACCAATGAAAGTGTCAATATTGGACAGTTTAAGTGTCAGTATTAACCCGTGCAGTGGTAAGTAAAATGTCAATATTGGACAGTGTAAGTGTCAATATTTAAACAGGTGTGTCAATATTGGTAGTGTAAGTGTCAATATGGACGCATAGTGATCCAATATTGGACAGTGCAAGTGTCAATATTGGACAGCGTAAGTGTCAATATTAACCAGTGTGTCAATATTGGACAGTGTAAGTGTCAATATTAATCAGTGTAAATGTCAACATTGGACAGTGTAAGTGTCAATAATGGACAGCGTAGTGTCAATATTAAAACCAGTGTGTCAAATTGGACAGTGTAAGTGTCAAATTTAATCAGTGAAGTGTCAATATTGGACAGTGTAAGTGTTCTATATTGGTCAGCGTAAGTGTCAATATTAACCAGTGTGTCAAAATTGGACAAGGTGTATGTGTCAATTTTGGCCAGTGTTAGTTTCAATATAACCCAGTGAAATGTTGTCTGTATTAACCAGTGTAAGTGTCCAATTTTTGGACAGTGGAGTGTCATATTGGACAGCGGAAGTGTCAATAATTCGCTAGCGTAAGTAGTCAAGATTGTACAATGTAAGTGTCAATATTTAAACCAGTGTAAGTGTCAGTATTGGACAGTGTAAGTGCTCATTATTGGCAGCGTGTGTCCAATATTAACCAGTGTGTTCAATATTTGTCAGTGTACTGTAATTGTCATATATTAACCAGTGTACGTGTCATATTAACCAGTGTTAAGTGTAATATTAACCGTGTAAGTGTCAATATTGGTCTGTGTAAGTGTCATTATTAACAGTGTAAAGTGTTCATTATTTTAACCAGTGAAAAGTGTCAATATTAACCAGTGTAAGAGTCAGTAGTAACAGTGTAAGTGTCAACAAAAAATTGGGGGGACAGTGTAAGTGTCATATTGGCCAGTGTATAGTGTTCAATAATAACCAGTGTAAGTGTCATATTAACCCAGTTAAGTGTCATATTGGACAGTGTAAGTGTCAAAGTAACCAGTGTAAGTGTCAATAATTGGGCCAGGAGTAAAATGCTCCAATATTAACCAGTGTGTCATATTGGACATGTGTAAGTGGTCTATATTGGCCTGTGTAGTGTCAATATAAACCAGTGATGTCAATAGTGGACAGCATAAGTGTCAATACTGGGACAGCATAAGTGTCAATATTAACCAGTGTGTCAATATTGGCCAGTGTTAGTTTCAATATTAACAGTGAAAAGTGTCAGTATTGGGATCAGTTTAAGGTCAAGATTTTAACAGCGTATGTGTCAATTATTGGACTAGTGTAAGTGTCAATAGTGGACGCGTAAAGTGCCACTTTTCGAAAGGGTGTCAATATTGGAACAATGTTAGTGTCAGTATTTAACCAGTGTGCCAAGCATTGGGACAGTGTTTGTCAATATTGGACATCGTAGAGTGTCCATTATTAACCAGTGTGGTCATATATTGGACAGTGTAAGTGTCAATATTAACCAGTGTAAGTGACAATATTGGGGACAGGTAAGTGCAATTTAACCATGTAAGTGTCAATTTTGGGCCATGTAAGTCCCGATTTTAAACCGTGTGTAAATATGGAGATTGTAATTAAATTTTAACCGTGAAAGTTAAATATGGACAGTGTAATTCTTTTGGCCAGCGTAAGTGTCAGTATTAACTATGTGTTCAATTTTCCCCCTGTAATTTTCAATATTAACCAGTGTAATTAAAATTTTGGGACAGTGTAAGTGTCACTATTAACCAGTGTAAGTGTCAATATTAGCCAGTGAATTGCCAATATTAACCAGGGGTTCAAAATGGAGTTTAAATGTAATATTAACATGAAAGGTCAATATTGGACAGCATAAGTGTCAATTTGGCCAGTGTAATGTCAATATTAACCATTGTAATGTAATTTGGACAGTGTATGTGAAATATGGCCCCAGTGTAAGTGCAAAATTAACCGTGTGTCAAATTGGCCAGTGTAATGTCAATATTAACCGGCAATGTCAATATTGGCGTGTAACGTCAATATTAACCGGAGTGTCAATATTGGCCATGAAAGTGTCAAAATTAACCAATGTGTCAATACTGGACAGTTGTCAATTTGGGCCAGTGTAATTAAAATTTTTAAACCAATGTGTCAATACGGACATGTAAGTGTCAATTTTTGGCCCAGTGTAGTGCAAAAACCCACAAAGTGGCAAATTGGCCAAGTAATTCAAAAAAACCATGAAGGTAAAATAGGGGACAGCGAAAGTGTCAAAAACCTTTGTCAAATTGGCAAGGAAGTGAAATATGGCAAGTAAAAGGTGCAATTTTGGGAAATGTTAAAGGTTGGGCAATTTTGGACAGTGTGAGTGCTTTTTTAACCCTTAAAGTGTCAATATTGGACGTGTAAGTGTCAATATTGGAAGGTAGTTCAATATTAACCAAAGTGTCAAAATTTGGACAGTTAAGTGTAATTTTGGGACGGGAAGTGTCAATTTTGGCCAGTGAATGTCAAATAACCCGTGTAATGTCAAATTGATGTGAAGTGTCTATTGGACAGGTGTCAAATTGGTCTTTTTAAGTGTCAATTTGGACAGTGAAAAGTGTAAAAATTGGACATTAAGTGCATATTGGAAGTGTAAGGTCAATTTTTGGACTTGAATTTCAATTTTGGGCCCAAATGTAAGTGCAATTTTGGACAGTGTAACTGTCAATTTTGGCAGTGTAAGGTCAATATTGGAAGTGAAGTGAAATTTTGGGCCCTGTAAGTTAAAATTAAAACCATGTGTAAATAAGGGGACATTAAAGTGTAAAATTTTAAACCAGTGTTCAAAAATGGACGTGTAAGTGAAATAGGGCCCATGAAGTGTAATTTTAAACCGTTAAGTGTCCCAAAAATTTTTTGGACAGTGTAATGTAATTTTGGACTTGTAAGTGCAATATTGGACAGTGTAAGGTAAATTTTTGGGCCCTGTAAGGTCAATTTAACCAGTGTAATTGTCAATTTTAACCAGGCAAGTGTCAATATTTGGACAGTTTGTCAATATGGAAAATGTGTCAATATTGGGGGTAAATGTCCCAATATTGGACTGAAGTGTCAATATTGGACTTTAAGTGTCAATATTGGACAGGAAAGTGTCAAAAAATTTGGGCAGTGTAATGTCAATATTGGACAGGTAATGTAATATTGGACATGGGGTCAATATTGGACGTTAAGTGCCCAATTTTGGACAGTGTAATGTCAATTTTGGACGGAAGTTCAATTTTGGGCCATGAAGTGTCAATATTAACCATGAAATTTTAAATTTTAACCCATGAAAGTGTCATTTTGGGACATTTTTAAAGGGTTTTTCAATATTGGACGGTAAATGTCAATAATGCTTTTTAATGAAATAGAATGAGAGATCAGAAATACTGTCAATAATTTAATAGACTTCATCCTTCATGCCTTATATACACTACATTCTAGTTGCTCTCTTTTCTGCCTATTAGTAAGTTATTACATGTAAACTTCATTATCTGTGAACTTTACAAGAGAAATTCAAATCTGAATTTGATTGCCTTTATTGTTGATAACTTGACAAGGCATCTTGTGAGCGTCCTCATTATTAACGTGTTCGAGTATTTTATGACATAGGTCTCTTTGAGATAACAAGACATTGCCTCTTCCGTTTTTCTTGAAGCTTTCAATGTTTGTTTCTTAGTGGATGATGTGAATTAATTTTATGCAGAGTATATCTTAATTTACCTTTTTGTAAGAAATTTGAGTATTATTTTCGTTATGAATACCTCTTTGATTCGCTTTAAACTTTCGATGTTAATATTTAACTACATTGTAAGCTAATGTCGCACTCTGCACTATTCCCATCGTGTGTTCTGATGTAACTGGGGACATTGGTTATGCAGTACAGGGAATATTTCTCTGATCGCTTAGCGGCTTAATACATGTAGATGGGGCAACATTTAGCTCTGTGTAAAGCTTCATTAAGTAACACATGAATGGTGTGTAGAGTTTTATTAACACATGAATGGATTACAATTCCGACAAGATGAAGGTATTAGACTCTTATGTAGGGTTCCGCATGACATTGTAATGTATATATAGTAGGGAAGTGTGCAATAATAGTATGAATGTTATAACTATGAAGTTTAAATTAATTTTATAATTCATAATGTGCATTTGGGGGTTCTGTAAAGTAGATGTTAAAGTAGATGTTTTTCATTTGGACAAAGCCATAAAATTTGTGCCCAGATTTCTAGAGAAAGAACCAGACCAGTTTTTTCTGTTATTTGAAAGTACGGCCAAATCCCAAGATTGGCCGGAAAAGGAATGGGCGACATTAGCAAGAACCCAATTATTTGGTAAAGGGTTACAGGCTGATAGTTCTCTAGAGGGACCGGCCTTTTCTGATTATAATAAACTAAAAGAGGTAGTTTTATTGGCTTATCATTTGTTGCCGGAAAGGTACCGGCAGAAGTTTAGAGGACTAAAGTTTTAGGCAGGGCAGTCTTTGGTGGAACACGGTAAGGAGATGACACTTCTACATAGATGGTGTCGCTCAAAAGGGGTGGTAGACAATTATGAGGGTGCAATTACCTTAATTTTATTAGAGGATCTTTTGAGAAATGTTCTTCCTAACCTCAAGGCATATCTTGACGAGAAGGATCTAAATTATTTTAATAATGCTTTAGAGCTGGGGGATAGATTCTTAGCTAACCAAAAATTTGGAAGTGGTTACCACTCACCACATACTAATAATGGTAAGTTTTCCCCACCCACCAGGATGAATAAGAAATTTCGGAAGTTCAAGCCACATATTTCTCAGTCTAATAACCACCAGAGTGTGAATAAGCCGCCTAATTCTCAAGTATCTGCCCAGAGAAATTTTAAGTCTGCAGTCAAAGGTCAAGGACTAGAAGGTACAGTTGGGATGAGCCCAGTTCCCCAGAGTAACCGGATCCAACCTAGGTCAAATGGGCAGGGGGCCTTTAAACCTTATTACTGTACTTATTTTCATAAACAGGGCCATCTGCAGCGGTATAGCAAGAAGATGCATAGAGATCAGGCGGTTGCTGGAGCTTCTCAGGTAGATACACCAGGTACCCACACGGTAGCTAGTATTGAAGCATCACCTCCGGGTATATCAGGTAACCCAGCAGTTTTGGACCCTCGGATGAAGGGCTTTACAAGTAAGTCCACGGTGGCCTTACACCAAAATGAAGGTAGGGTAAAAGGTGTTATGTCTTTGAGGGACACCGGTAGCACATACACCTTGCTTCGTAGGGGTATATTGCCAGTGTCGGATGACACATACACTGGGTTGGACGTTTTGCTCAAAGGAATTACCGGATTCACTGTCAAGACTCCAGCGTACAGGTTATGGGCAGAGTCTGCATACCAGTGTGGTTACTTATCTGTAGGTATCACAGACTATATACCTTGTGAAGGTGTTGACTTACTGTTAGGCAATAATGTGAAGGGCTTTCTCGAAAGTGAGGAACCTCTGGTTTGGAGGGACCCAGCCTCACAGAGTTGGGAGGAAAAAGCTAGGGGTACCTTGCCCGAGTTATTTCCAGTGTTTGCAGTAACCAGGAAAATGGCAAAAGATAAGAGTGCAGTGTCTCTCCTTGACTCTTCCGATCCTGGGGATGATTTGGGCTTGGGAAACCTATTCCTCGAGCCTAGCCTGCAGGAGGCTCAGGGTAGTGATGAACCATCCCAGGCAGGACCCAGGTTGAATGGGGGTCTTGGAACTGGTATAGAGGGGGCGACTCCTACTCGAGAGCAGCTGATCGAGGCCCAGGGGTGTGATGACACCTGAAAGCTATTCAACTATCTGCTGTTACCGAAAAAGAGGCCTCTCAACTAACTAAATGTTTCTTTTTTGCAAACGGGATTTTGATGCAAAGGACCTTATTAGATACGACATCTAATGATGGAACGAGGGAGGAACTCTACCAAGTGGTGGTGCTGGAGCCGTTTAGGTATCAGGCTTTGTGTTTGGCCCACGATGTTCCTATTGGAGGACATTTAGGTGTTAAAAAAACTATGGGCAAGATTTCCAAACATTTTTACTGGCCCCAGGTATGGGAATTGGTGGATAAGTATGTAGAATCATGCCCAGTTTGCCAAAGGGTAGGAAAACCTAATCAGAGAATTAAACCTGCCCCTTTTAACCCTATCACAGTAGTCGGAGAATCTTTTAGCAGGCTAGTGGTGGATTGTGTGGGGCCACTACCCAGGACCAAGATGGGAAACCAGTACTTACTTACTATTATTTGTTCCTCTATCAGGTTTCCGGAGGCCTTTCCTCTATGTAAAATTACTACATGCATGGTCTTGAGAGCATTGGTGAAATTGTTTACACAGGTCAGGATCCCTAAGGAAATTCAAACAGATCAGGGGTCATATTTTACATCTAAACATTTTCGCACAGTTTTGGGGGAGTTTAATATTAAAATGACAACCTCCACCGCCTATCACCCAGAGAGTCAAGGGTTTGTGGAGTGCTTTCACCAGTCTCTCAAGACTATGCTGCATGCTTATTGTACCCAGTACCGGAAGGACTGGGATGAGGGTATCCCCCTTCTTTTATTTACCGTGCAGGACAGCACTCAGGACTCCTTACGCTATAGTCCCTTCGAACTGATCTATGGTCACCAGGTTTTGAAGGATCACTGGCTTGGTGAGGATTGTAAGGCTGCCCCCTCGGAGAATTTTTTCGCTTTGGCTCACATGAAGTGTCTGGCAGCTGAGAACCTGCACATCAGCCAAACCAAGATGAAGAAACAATTTGACTGCAAGGCTGTGCCCTGTACCTTTGAAGTGGGAGGGGAGGTACTGTCATTGAGTGAGTGCCTGGTAATGCCTTAAAAGCAAAATTCAGTGGGCCATACAGGTGGTGGCAAAGGTCACAAAACAAAATTACAGAATTTACACACCTGGGTGGTGCATATAAACAGGCTGAAACGGTACCACCAAAGAGGTGTGGCATGTGTTAATATAGTAGGTGACCCAGGGGTGGACACTGATGTGCAGGGAGCCACAGATGTACACCTTAGTAACAGGGCATTGTTAAAAGACCCTTCACAATGTATGTTAGGTCTTAGTAAGGAAAGAGTTGCTGATATCGTTCAGCTTCTCTGGAATTTTTAGGATTTGCTTGGGGATATCCCTCGTGTAAGCAAGCTAAAGCTCCATGATATAGATGTAAGGGAAGCTGAACCAATTCGGAAGGTCCCTTACAGAATGAACCCACAAAAGAGAAAAATTATGGAGAAGGAAGTGAAATTTCTGCTTGACAATGATTTAATAATACCAAGAGAGAGTGAGAGGGCATCACCCTGTCTGGTTTCCAAACCAGATGGCACCATGAGGTTGTGCACTAACTACCGTAAGGTTAATTTAATAACTAAGGCTGATTGTTTTCCTCTTCCTAGAATGGATGATATCATTGATGCAGTAGGAGGAGCTAAATACGTAAGTAAGTTAGACCTGTTGAAGGGATATTACCAGATACCTTTAACCCCACGTGCCGGTGACATTTCTGCTTTTGAAACGCCAGATGGGCTTTTTCAGCACAAGGTTCTTCCATTTGGGCTTCTTAATGCACCCTCCTGTTTTCAATGCAGGAAGTTATACGTGGCCCCTAATTGGCGTGAGGTGTTATACCGATGACATTATTTTTAGCGACTGTTGGACAGAGCATGTGAGGCAGTTTAGAAAACTTTTCTCTAGGCTCATTGGTGCTCAGCTCACAGTTAATTTGGCAGTGTTTTCGGACAAGCCCAGGTAACTTTTCCAGGACATATCAAAATGGTATACAATACCGACAGGTTGGTAAGTAAGACACATAGGCAACAGTTAGGCAACTTTATTCCAAAACGTTTCGCCTACACAGTAGGCTTCTTCAGTCGAATACAGAAAGTAGGCAGGTACAGTAGAGATGTGGAGACGATGTAATCAGTCCATCACCCTTGAAGTCGTAGATTTGAGGTTGTCAGTCCCTCAGCCTGGAGAAGTTCAGTTCCATAGCCAGGAACTATCTGAAGATCAAGCGACAGTGCGGAGACTTAAATACTGTCGGAAGGAGAGGTGCAGAGTAGTAGTAGTAGTAGTAGTAGTGAGAATGTAGCCACTGAGAGGGACGTGACCTCTCAGTGGCTACATTCTCACTACTACTACTACTCCGCACCTCTCCTTCCGACAGTATTTAAGTCTCCGCACTGTCGCTTGATCTTCAGATAGTTCCTGGCAATAGAACTGAACTTCTCCAGGCTGATGGACTGACAACCTCAAATCTACGACTTCAAGGGTGATGGACTGATTACATCGTCTCCACATATCTACTGTTCCTGCCTACTTTCTGTATTCGACTGAAGAAGCCTACTGTGTAGGCGAAACATTTTGAAACAAAGATGCCTAACTGTTGCCTATGTGTCTTATTTTCCAGGACATGTTATTGGCCAGGGAAAAGTGGCCCCAGTAAATGCCAAGATTGAGGATATAGACAATTACCCTGTATCAAAGAACCAAAAGGAAGTTGTGCTTTTTTGTGGGATGGTGGCATTTTATGAAAGTTCTGCCCAAATCTGTAAAAAGGTTTCTCCCCACTCCAGACCTGTACCCCAAGCGTCTTTTGTGTGGGATAAGAGTGTAGGGGACTTTTGGGAAATTAAAAGTGCGCTTACTAGGTCCTGTGCGGTATTTAAATTTCATTTTGCCATTTTCTCTACAAGTAGATGCCAGTGATCTGGTATTGGGGCGGTTTCGCAAGAAGTAGCGGGAAATTTTTACCAGTTAGCTACTTTTCGGCAAAAACTAAAGAAACCCCAACAACACTATGTACCATAAAAAACGAGGCTCTTGCTTTAGGTTGGCAGTGAAAACATTTTGAGGGTAATCATCAGTTCCCCTTAATGTGTAGGCCCATAACCCCTTTTACTTTTCCCTTTTCACTTCATGAGGAACCACAATCAGAGACTCCGAGGGGGGCCCTTTGTGTTTTCATTAGGGAAAGGGAGCGGAAATGGGGTTGCGATGCCTTGCTCATGTTTAAGTAATGATGTAGTGTACGATCACTTATCTATTCTTGTTTTGCAGCGATTTGTGGTAGATGAGTAGATGGAACCTTGGACTACCCAAAGGAGAAGAGAAGGTTGAGCTGGAGTTGGAGGTATCAGAATTCCCTAGTGTGTATGTGGGGGGGGGGGTAGTCACATCAGGTGCCATGTCTAAGTAAGGTATGCTACATTTTTTTTTTAGGTGTTGGCTGAGACGCTTCACCTGTGTTTTATGTTGGTATAGGGGCTGTTGGATCTAAACGTTTTGGTGAATGTGGGGCTGGCAGTGATGCCCTTCACTTTTTGGGTCATGTCTCATGATCCGGGGCGTTTTGGTTCTCCAGGGCTCTTTTTAATTTTTCCCTTTTGGATCACCACTGGGGTGACTCCAGGGTCCTTGGAATGACATGTAGGTGCTGGCCTGGAAGGTCCACCTTTTGAGGGTCTTCAGTGATGACTCTTGTTTTACGGCCACAGTCCCACCAACAAAAAATAATGTGACTATTCACCCGGTTTTTGGGCCCTGATATTTTCCCTCTCCTGTGCTCTCCTGATTCTCGCAGAGGTGTGTCATGGGGAACCAGCTTTGCTTACTAGAGATTGCTGTGGGATGGGGGTCATAATGTTATGTTTCTTTCTAAGTAGAATTTAACATGTAAAATTTGTATTTCTCTTTCTTTGCACTCTTCCTGGAAAATATACTGTTTAAATTTTTTTGGTGTCACATATAGTTTGGTCTGTCGTGCAACATACTGAGCGTTTGTGTTACTTCACAAAATGGCATTCCTCAGGGACACTTATGTACCAAGCTAACTTGCTAGGTTATAAGGTTGCTTGATGTAATTTAGGTAAAATGCATCAACGCCAGTGCCTGGCCAGTGCTGTGTTGTGATGGTGCCTTCTCCTAACACAATTGTCTAAGAGCGTGACTGTGGGCTCGTTTGGCATAGAACTTGATCACTTTCATGTTCGGCGAGTTTCACATGTCTGCAGTCTAGTAACCTCAGTTTGTTAATATTGCATATTTGTAGTACCAAAAGCCATGATTGTATGGTGGTCATTCCCCAGTTATCATTTTGCCCGTTGCCTCTGACCTTAATGTGGGATTTATTTTCTTTCTTTTGCCTTTTGCCTAGCGGTGTCTGTGGGGATCCCGCTAGCAGAGTGAGACCTATGGTCTGGGAGTTGGGGTGTAATGCAGGGCTCTGCATGACATTGTAATGTATATATAGTGGGGAAGCGTACCATAACAGTATGAATATTATAATTGTAAAGCTTAATTTTATAATTCATAATGTGCACTTGGGGTACTGTAAAGTACTTTAAACTGTAAATGTAAGGAAATCCTGCCAGGGATTTATTTTCCAACTGTGTTTTGGTTAACGGGTAAGCGTGGCTTAGGGGAGTCACGTGAAGGCAGCATGGAATGAAGGCTGGCGTCTGAGATGCCGTCAATTTAAGCTACGTTTTGTAGTTTTGTACTCATTTAGTTAGGCATCTCGAGCCATAAGCTCTTTTATGGTTTACCATTATGCTCACGTAGGCTCTGATATGATCAGGGACTGCGAGAAGAGTGAGGACATAAGAGGTAATGGGGGTTTAGTAGAGTAGGGAAGCCCTGGCATTGCTTATGTTTTGCTGGACTCTCCAGCCGTCTGTTTCTTGTGTACCGTTATTTGGGAGCTTAGAAGAAGAGATATATGAAGGTGGTTTTCTAGAGTGCGTATATAGTGCTATCCCTAATAAATATTTATTTTCCTAACTAGGAATTTTGTCTACCCCTCTGATAACCAACCCACTGAAGTGATAAATGCTGGTTTAGCGCTTTCTGCTTTGACTGGGATAGCCTTGAGTGGCCTGTTTCTGCCTGAGATATGTGTAACTTTTACCTTTGCCCTTAGACAAGGCTTTAGCTCATAGGTAATTCCAGCATTTTTCTGCATAACATAGACACATGTGTAACATCTGGGTATTTTTACTTGCTGATGTTTCGCCATCCAGTGGCTTCATCACTACAAATCCAAGGATATAATTGGCAGACTGTAAAACTATATATAGAAGACGAGGTATCAGTCCCTCAGCCTAGGAGTTGGTTAAGAGTACCGTTGTCTTGAAGAATCGAAAGTATAGGCTTGAAGACTGACTCGTATTCTGGTGAGAGACGTGCAACAGACGAAGGCATTGTCATTGGTAAGTGGGATTCCTCAGTGGAAGTAGATCATACACAAAAGATGGGCCAGGATGGCCCAGTGGGAGTAAATCATACACAAAGGATGGGCCAGGATGACCCAGTGGAAGTAAATCATACACAATGGATGGGCCAGGATTTACTTCCACTGTGGAATCCCACTTACAAATGATAATGCCTTCGTGTGTTGCGTCTCTCACCTGACGCCAGAATAAGAGTCAGTCTTCAACCTTATTCGATTCTTCAAGACTAGGGTACTCTTAACCAACTCCTAGGATGAGGGACTGATACCTCGTCTTCTGTATATAGTTCTACAGTCTTCCCATTATATCCTTGGATTTGTAGTGGTGAAGTCAGTGGATGCCGATACGTCTACAAATAAAAATACCCAGTTGTACATGTCTCTAATTCATCTTGTCGGTATTGTATACCCTCTATGTACAACCTGTCAGACACTGCAACATCATGGAATCTTGATTTAGAGGACATCTTCACAACCTTTTTAAATACTACTGGACCTTCCCTTGTGTATGATCTACTTCCACTGTTAAATCCCGCCTACCAGTGACAATGCCTTTGCTACACGTCCCTCGCCTGACGCCAGTATATAAGTACCAAACTTCAAGCTTGTGCTTCAGAGTCCTCAAGACTACGATACTAACTCCCATTATTTCATTGAATATGAATTGATAAAGCCACTGGATGGCGAAACGTCTACAAATAAAGATACACAGATGTTGCATATGTGTCAAATTCTTAATTTTGTTAAGTCATGTTGCATGTTCTGCAGGATGTTGTTCTTCCATGTTTGTCGAAATTAAGCATTTAATGTAGATATTCAATATGTTTCCTACATTAAATGGAAATGTACCGGTATTAGCAATACAAAAAAATGAACAGGAAACCTTAGGATGTCTCCACAGAAGACTTTCTGGTGGTAATGGTTCCTTTTCAAAAACGTCTAATATTGCTGCTGATATCCATCCATTGTCCAACGCTTTCACAATCTCCTCCTCGCTGATAATATTGCCTCGACCAACATTAATGAGCACCGCATTCTTCCTGTTGAGTATAATTTACTTCAGTGAAAAAATAATATCAAACATTTAAGTCATTATACTCGCAATCAAAGCCTATTGATATTTTACACAGACTTACCATCAACTCAGAAATATTGTTTTGGATATTTTGGTGTGAAAGTAAATATATCTTTTTCGTCTTGATTTTGTTTTACATAGCAATTGAAATCACAGAAATGATGGGGTTCGAACCCATGGCAAACGAATCCTAAATTTCGCAGGACAGTGTGTTAACCACTGGTCTATGACGTGCTAAGTGAATCCGCCCAATTAAATATAAGGAGGAAAGAGAGAGAGAGATTTGTGAGAGATGTTGAGAGAGTGTGAGAGTAATTGTGGCAGGGGGCCTAAATCTCAAAGTACGAGAAACATGTAGAAAGGGTGTAGTAGGTATTTTTGAGGTACCAGGTGTAAATGATAATGGGGACCCTTTGATTGAACTTTGAATAGAGAGGGGTTTGGTAATAGATAATACATATTTTAAGAAAAAAAAAGAGGATAAATAAGTATACAAGATAAGATATAGGGCGTAATGACAGTAGTTTGTTAAACTATGAATTAGTAGACAAAAGACTTTTTCTGTAGACTTTAGGAGGGCTCATGTTTATATAGGACCCACATATACATAGATCATTTTTTTAGTTGTAGCTACAGTGAGAGTAAAAGGTAGATGGTATACAAAGGAAATGGAAGCAGTAAGTGAGAGGTGAAGGTTTATAAACTAAAAAAAGAGGCAGTTAGGGTAAGATATAAACAACTGCTGGAGGATAGATGGGGTAGTGTGAGTATAGGCAATGGGGTAGAAGATATATGGGGTAAGTTTTAAGAATATGTGTTAGAGTGTGTTCAGCAAAAGTTTGTGGTTACAGGAAAGTGAGAGCGGGAGGTAAGAAGAGCGACTGGAGGACTGATGAATAAAGAGAGTAGTAAGAGAGAAAAATTTTAGCATATCAGAGGTTTTTACAAAGTAGAAGTGATGCAAAGATGGAGGAGTATTTTGAGGAAAAAAGAGAGGTTAAGAGAGTGGTGAAGCAATGTAAAAGGAGAGCAAATGAGAGAGTGGGTGAGATGTTATCAACAAATTTTGTTAAAAATAAAAAGTTTTGGAGTGAGATCAATAAGCTGAGAAAGCCTTGGGAACCAATGGATTTATAATTAAAAATAGGAGAGGAGAGTTATAAATTAAATGGGAGAGTTATAGGCATTGGAAGTTGGAAGGGAATATTTTGAGGAATTATTAAATGTTGAGAAGAAAGAGAAGCTGTGATTTTGTGTATAGGGCAAGGAAGAATAACATCTTGTAGGAGTGAGGAAGCCAGTTGTGAGTGGGGGAAGTTCGTGAGGCAGTGGGTAGAATGAAAGGATGTAAGGCAGCAGGGATTGATGGGATAAAGATAGAAATGTTAAAAACAGGTGGGAATATAGTTTTGGAGTGGTTAGTGCTTTTATTTAATAAATGTATGAAAGAGGGTAAGGTACCTAGGGATTATCAGAGAGCATGCATAGTTCCTTTGTATATAGGCAAAGGGGAGAAAAAGAGAGTGTAAAAATTATAGGGGAATAAGTCTGTTGAGTATACCTGGTAAAGTGTATGGTAGAGTAATTATTGAAATAATTAAGAGTAAGACTGAGAGTAGGAAAGCATATGAACAAGGAGGCATTAGGAAGGGTAGGGGGTGTGTGGACCAAGTGTTTAACTCGCTTCACACTGTGAGGGTCCGGGTTCGATTTCCGGCCAGGATTGAAACATTTGGCGTGTTTCCTTACACTGGTTGTCTATGTTCACCCATCAGCAAAATAGGTACCTGGGTGGTAGTCGACTGGCGTAGGTCGCATCCCGGGACAAAACTGACCTAATTTGCCCGAAATGCTCTGCATAACAAGCAGCTTTCTGTATAGTAGTATGTCACTGATGTCAGCTATGATCTGTATACCTTGTACATGTACTTGTAGTAAATAAAGATATTATATTATTATATTATTAAACATATAGATGAACAGTATTTAGAAAAGGGTAAAGAGGTTTTTGTGGCACAACAAAATACCTTTCATCCGTGGACTGCTTGCAGAGGCAAAGGCAATGTTCGCGGCTTTCACTGAGACCCACATAAAGGATCACTTGGACAACGAAATATGGATCCCAGGTTACAACCTATACAGATGTGACAGAGTGAACAGGCAAAAGGGGTGAGGTTGGCCTGTACATTGCAGAGTCACTTGTTTGCACAGAACTGCTTAATGCCTCAAATGATGTAATGGGAATTTTAGCAGTAAAGGTCGAGAACCAAAACCCAGTCATTGTGGTAGTCTACAAGCCTCCGGATGCAACATCCCAGCAATTCCAGGAACAGCTGTTAAAAATTGACCACTGTCTGGAAAATCTTCCAGCTCCTGCACCCAACATCTTGCTCCTGGGGGATTTCAACTTAAGGCACCTAAAATGGAGGAATATAGCAAATAATATTGTTGCAGTAATAACACCAGGAGGCAGCTCTGATGAAAACTCACACTCACACGAGCTTTTAAATCTCTGCACAAAATTAAATTTAAACCAGCAAATAATAGAGCCTACTAGACTGGAGAATACACTAGACCTCATCTCCACTAACAATGATGATCTGATAAGAAATGTCACCATATCAAAAACAATATACTCAGATCACAACATAATTGAGGTTCAGACATGTATGCGTGGAGCCCCAGACCGACATAATGAGACTAGTCACGAGGGAACATTCACCAAATTCAACTTCAATAACAAAAACATAAAGTGGGACCAAGTAAACCAAGTCCTAACCGATATAAGCTGGGAAGATATACTAAGCAACACAGACCCCAACGTATGCCTAGAACAGATTAACTTGGTGGCACTCGATGTATGCACAAGGCTTATTCCTCTAAGAAAAAGGAGGAGTAGATATAAGATAGAAAGAGACAGGCGCTCCCTTTACAGGCGACGGAAAAGAATAACAGAGCGGCTAAAAGAGGTCAATATATCTGAAATGCGTAGGGAGACATTGGTCAGAGAAATAGTAAGCATCGAACTTAAGCTAAAAGAATCCTTTAGGAGTCAGGAATGGCGGGAAGAACTAAAAGCCATAAATGAAATCGAAAGAAGCCCAAAGTATTTCTTCTCCTATGCCAAATCAAAATCGAGAACAACGTCCAGTATTGGGCCCCTACTTAAACAAGATGGGTCCTACACAGATGACAGCAAGGAAATGAGTGAGCTACTCAAGTCCCAATATGACTCAGTTTTTAGCAAGCCGCTAACCAGACTGAGATTTCGAAGATAAAAATGAATTTTTTATGAGAGAGCCACAAAATTTGATTAACACAAGTCTATCCGATGTTATCCTGACCCCAAATGACTTCGAACAGGCGATAAAATGACATGCCCATGCACTCTGCCCAGGGCCAGACTCATGGAACTCTGTGTTCATCAAGAACTGCAAGAAACCCCTATCACGAGCCTTTTCCATCATATGGAGAGGGAGCATGGACACGGGGGTCGTCCCACAGTTATTAAAAACAACAGACATAGCCCCACTCCACAAAGGGGGCAGTAAGCAACAGCAAAGAACTACAGACCAATAGCACTAACATCCCTATCATAAAAATCTTTGAAAGGGTCCTAAGAAGCAAGATCACCACCCATCTAGAAACCCATCAGTTACACAACCCAGGGCAACATGGGTTTAGAACAGGTCGCTCCTGTCTGTCTCAACTATTGGATCACTACGACAGGATCCTAAATGCACTAGAAGACAAAAATAATGCAGATGTAATATATACAGACTTTGCAAAAGCCTTCGACAAGTGTGACCATGGCGTAATAGCGCACAAAATGCGTGCTAAAGGAATAACAGGAAAAGTCGGTCGATGGATCTATAATTTCCTCACTAACAGAACACAGAGAGTAGTCGTCAACAGAGTAAAGTCCGAGGCAGCTACGGTGAAAAGCTCTGTTCCACAAGGCACAGTACTCGCTCCCATCTTGTTCCTCATCCTCATATCCGACATAGACAAGGATGTCAGCCACATCACCGTGTCTTCCTTTGCAGATGACACCCGAATCTGCATGACAGTGTCTTCCATTGCAGACACTGCAAGGCTCCAGGCGGACATCAACCAAATCTTTCAGTGGGATGCAGAAAACAATATGAAGTTCAACGATGAGAAATTTCAATTACTCAGATATGGTAAACATGAGGAAAATTTAAAAATCTTCATCAGAGTACAAAACAAATTCTGGCCACAAAATAGAGCGAAACACCAACGTCAAAGCCCTGGGAAATGATCATGTCAGGAGGATCTCACCTTCAAGGACCATAACATTTTTATCAATCGCATCTGCTAGAAAATGACAGGATGGATAATGAGAACCTTCAAAACTAAGGGAGGCCAAGCCCATGATGACACTCTTCAGGTCACTTGTTTTATCTAGGCTGGAATATTGCTGCACACTAACAGCACCTTTCAAGGCAGGTGAAATTGCCGACCTAGAAAATGTACAAGAGAACTTTCACGGCGCGCATAACGGAGATAAAACACCTCAATTACTGGGAGCGCTTGAGGTTCCTAAACCTGTATTCCCTGGAACGCAGGAGGAGAGAGATACATGATTATATACACCTGGAAAATCCTAGAGGGACTAGTACCGAACTTGCACACGAAAATCACTCACTACGAAAGCAAAAGAACTTGGCAGACGATGCACCATTCCCCCAATGAAAAGCAGGGGTGTCACTAGCACGTTAAGAGACCATACAATAAGTGTCAGGGGCCCGAGACTGTTCAACTGCCTCCCAGCACACATAAGGGGGATTACCAACAGACCCCTGGCAGTCTTCAAGCTGGCACTGGACAAGCACCTAAAGTCAGTTCCTGATCAGCCGGGCTGTGGCTCGTACGTTGGTTTGCGTGCAGCCAGCAGCAACAGCCTGGTTGATCAGGCTCTGATCCACCAGGAGGCCTGGTCACAGACCGGGCCGCGGGGGCGTTGACCCCCGGAACTCTCTCCAGGTAAACTCCAGGATAGGGACGACAATGTGGCAGATGTTGCAAATGTATGGAATAGGAGGTAGAGTATTGAAATCGCTGAAGAGTTTTTACGAGAATAGTGAGGCTCAGAGTAGAGTGTGTAGGAGAGAGGGAGATTATTTCCCAGTAAAAGTAGATCTTAGACAGGAATGTGTGATGTCCCCATGATTGTTCAATATATTTATAAGAACATCAGAAAGAAGGAACACTGCAACAGTCCTACTGACCTATGCGAGGCAGGTCCCACTGGCTTAAGCCAGTGAGGTAAGACACGTCACTTAAGGGAAGAGCACGGCACAAGCTAGTCAAGTCCAACTCGCACTCACCCACACCCACTCACGTATTTATCCAACCTATATTTAAAACTACACAACATCTTAGTTTCTATGACGGTACTCGGGAGTTTGATCCACCCATCAACAACTCTGTTACCAAACCAGTGCTTTCCTATATCCTTCCTGAATCTGAATTTTTTAAAATTTAAAATTATTGTTATGAGTCCTCTCTAGGCTAGATATTTTTAGCACGCTATTTACATCCTTTTTATTAATTCCTGTTTTCCGTTTATACGCCTCAATCATATCCTCCCTAATTCTAAACCTTTCTAGAGAGTGCAAATTCAGGGCCTCAGTCTGTCCTCATAGGGAAGATTTCTGATACATGGGATCAACTATGTCATCCTCCTTTGTACGTTTTCCAGAGCATTTATGTCCATTCTGTAATACGGTGACCAAAACTGAGCAGCATAATCTAAATGAGGCCTAACCAAAGATACATAGAGTTGAAGAACAACCTGAGGACTTCTATTATTTATACTTCTTGCTATGAAGCCAAGAATTCCGTTAGCTTTTTTGCGAACACTTATGCACTGTTGTCTTGGTTTCAGATTACTACTAACCAGAACTCCTAAATCCTTTTCGCAATCCGTAATATTAAGATCTACATTATTTAGTTTATATGTGGCATGGTTATTGTCTTGTCCAACATTTAGAACTTTGCATTTGTTTATATTAAATTGTATCTGCCACTTCTCCGACCATTGCATCAGTCTATTGAAAACATCCTGGAGTGCTCTAGTATCCTCATTAGAATGAATTGGACGGCCTATTTTGAAAGGAGTGCCGTGATGCAAGTGAATGGCTCTTGTTCCAGGGAAGTACAGCTACCCTTTCTTTGGATCAAACCTGATTACCTTCCGTTTCACAGGCCTCTCTATAACCCTTACCTACAGGTTTAACGTTTCCCTGTTGCTATAATTTTTTATTTTGGAGAGTTCACTAAACCCGTAGAGTTGATTGAACCTCCCGGGACCCACGGAAAGATGCCCTGTTTGACTGCCTTTCAGGTATCTACTTCGATAAGCAGTCGTTCACTTCCTCGAATGAATGTACTGTGTCCAGCACTTGTTGGTGCACCCCACCCATGCTGCTTCCTCGAGTACTTTGTCTCCACTGAAAAACTTTTTTAAATCTCATGTTCAGCTCTTCACGTAATTTCCATACTTCACATACTTCCCATACTTCACATACTTCCCATACTTCCCATACAACCCATACTTCACATACTTCCCATACTTCACATACTTCCCATACTTCCCATACAACCCATACTTCACATACTTCCCATACTTCACATACTTCCCATACTTCCAATACTTCACATATTTCACATACTTCACATACATCACATACTTCCCATACTACCTATTCTTCACATATTTCCCATACTACCCATATTTCACATACTTCCCACACTTCCCATACTTCACAAACTTCACATACTTCACATACTTCACATACTACCCATATTTCACATACGACCCATACTTCACATACTTCCCATATTTCACATACTTCACATACTTCCCATACAACCAATACTTCCCATGCTTCCCGTACTTCACATACATCCCATACTTTCCACACTTCACATACATCCCATACTTCCCACACTTCACATATATCCCATACTTCATTCATTTCCCATACTTGCCATACTTCACATACTTCCCATATTTCCCATACTTCACATTCTTCACATACTTCCCATAGTTCACATACTTCCCATACTTCACATACTGCACACACTTTCCATTCTTCACATACTTCACATTTATCCCATACCTCACATACACCACATACTTTCCATACATCCCATACTTCACATACTTCCCATACTTCGCATACTTCACATATTTCACATATTACCAATACTTCACATAATTCACATAATTCACATTCGACCCATACTTTACATATTTCCGATACTTCACATACTTCCCACACTTCACATACTTCGCATACATCGCATACATCCCATACTTCTCATATTTCACGCACTTCACATACATTCCATACTCCACAGACTTCCCATATTTCAATACATTATATGTATCCCGTATTTCACATACTTCCCATACTTCACATATTTTCCATACTTCACATACTTCTCTTTCTTCCCATTCATCACATACTTCACATACTTCACATACTACCCATACTTCACATACGTCACATACGACCCATGCTCAGCATACTACCCATACTTCACATATTTCACATACCCGCTCCACATCACATATTTACTTACTGCTCAAATATTTCACATACTTTCGACATGCATCCCACACTTCAATACTTCCCATACATCACATACTTCATATACGACGGTCCCCATACTTCCCATACCCACATACTACCCATACTTCCCATACTTCACATCTTCCCATACTTCAACATACTTCAAAAACTTCCCATACTTCCCATACACCCATACTTCCCATACTTCAACATACTTTCACACAAACCAAAACCCAAATCCACAACATACAACTCCATACTAAATCCCATACCACTCCCCTCCAACTTCCCACCATACTTCACATATTTCACATACATCCAATCTTTACATACTTCCCATAGTTCCCTATAATTCCCATACTTTCGACATACTTCCCATACATGTAGCACCTTGTACTGTCTGCACAAACCAGCCCATGCTGTCTGCCAGCTTAGTTCATATTTCGCGCCACTCAAGTGCTTGGCCCTCTGTAGCCAGGCCTCTAGGTGGCCACTTCCAGTTTTTCTAACAAAATTTCTACACACAAAGTTTTTCAAACGCAAGTTTTTCCAACAGAATTTCTCAACAAGTTTTTCAAACGCCAAGTTTTTCTAACAAAATTTCTAACAAAGTTCTATTCACATACCACCAAAAAGAAAGTTTTAGCAGTGTTTTTAGAAAAAAATTCGTGGACAGATAGGATGCAACACGTCATGTTAAGGCGAGTATCATTTAGTACAATGAAAGGGATAATACAAATCTTGGTTTTCGATTGTACTCCCGTAAAGTTATCATGTTAATGTTAGGGAAAATCATAGTTTCATTGTACCCCGGGAGATTATCATGTTTAATGTTAGGATAATAATCTTAGTTTCATTGTACCCGGCCGAGAGTTTTATACACACACAATTGTTAAATATAGGAGATGATCATCTTAGTTTCATTGCTTTCCCTGGAAATTACAATCTTAATATGATATCATTTAAACAATGAACAGGCTGACATATCCAAGTTTAAGAGTCCAGAATCAAAGTTTTCTTGTAAAGAACAAAGAAAGTCATCTTATATGCAGTGCAATTTTAAGAGTCGTGTTAATTATAGCAGTGTGAAAGTGATAATTATTACGACACAGGTGGTAGTCCTATAGCTTCCATTAACACCTGTTCGTAAAAACTATGTCAAGCCACAGAAACAAGAAAATCTGGAGGGGCAGAACACAAGGCAAAGAACGCAGCAAAGGGTTAGTTTTCCTGGACGCGGGTGGGAAGGTTAGGTTATGGTAAAGTTTTCGTAAACAGGCAGGTTGTTTCCTGACGAGGGTCTTTAGTCAAGTAAGACACAGCGCCTCTACCTTAGTTTTGGTCATCTTGACACGAGGCCTTCAACTGGCTTACACACGCCCCTCCACCTTTAAAACATAAGGTTAGGTAAGTAGGTTTGTCAGTTAACAGGGCAGGTATTTCTGGACGCGGGTCTTCGTCATGTGTTGACCTGCAGATGGAGCTTTTTGGTCATCTTACTGAGGCCTTCCACTGGCTTACCACTCCACCTTTAAACATTAATTTATAAGTATAACTATTTATTTCTTAGGCAATATATTCTTCCACCATTATTATTTACACTATTGCAATATTAATATGCTGGAAAACATCAAGTAATATGCAAACCAAGAGCAACTCAAGGCGCAAGTTGATAACTACTAATGATCTGTAAACTCTCACTCAGTCAGTGGGCAGGTGTAAAGTCACCTAGGGTTAAAGTAGCCATCCGTTTCTACTCTGCACAGACGGATTGAACGGGCAATAAGGGCAGCCAGCGGGCCCCGGAACTGCTGCACTGAAATGCAAATTCCCTGGAGGAGAAAGACTGCATGCCAGAATACTTCAAAAAATATACATACAACGATGCATGCCACAATAATCCTTTAGTTACACTGAACTCTGAGTATTATTTCTGTTGGCAAAATCAAGTTGTCGACGCCAGAGAGTGTTTATTTAATCCACCACAAAGAGACCAACTCTTATATAGCAACCAACTTACCGCTAGTATTTCCATAGCGCGCAATTGTATAAACCCTCCATCCCGCGCGCTCAAACCCAATGTGCAGGATCGACGGACCACACCAAACGACCAGGACTACACACCCACCTGAGAATCACCACCTCCTATAGTCTCCTAGACATAAGCGCTGTTAGGAGGAAGCCGCCGTACTACACACTGGGGATTCCTCATAAAGGTGTTGACAGGAAGGTATAACTAGGATACATCTTTGAGTGCAGACTGAAGGGAATATAACTGGGGATGAAACTTACGTATTCAATTATATTATTTAAATTAAAATAAAACCATATATGGGTGAAACAATGCAAGGAGACTCGACGTAATTAACATAAGTATGGTTGACATTTCAGGTAAGGGAGAATGAACAGCTCTGAGAGACGGTCCAACACAAACTTAAGGTAAGTCATTTTTTGTACAGTTTATTGACATTGTTTAGTAGTCTCAAAAACCATGGGCGAGAATGTTGTCTTTATTTCCATTTTTTGACACTTCAACGTAGCGCCTGAGGGAGGAGATTGCTCGCAAAGAAAGTTTATAAGCATTACTTGTCAACCTTAGAATAACAGTACGATATATCCCAATTTACTTAATAGATTGCCTGATTCCCCCTAATACAACAAAAATCTCATCTTTGCCCCTTGACCAATTAATCACGAACGGTTAGCCAAAACCCATGTTATTTTGTTCCTTTTCCCGAAGAGGATAACAATCTATGCGTTTCCGTTATATTGTGATTCTGAGTTAGAAATTTCCATTCAGTGTTACAAGAGTTACATGCTCATCTTCCAAGCCCTTCCTCGGTGAAAGTAGAGTATCACATACCTGAAGAGAATACCGTGGGTAGTTATGATCAAGTCTACTCTAAAGACCTTTCGAAGATTCCAGAGAAAAACAGACAAATAAAGCAATCAAGAAAATTTAGGATAAAATATACATCAGTAGTTTTTTTTTTATTCTACATTACACCTACCAAAGAAAGTATTGAAATTAAGTTACACTGTGTACACAAACTAAAAAAAAATGTAATAGCGGGTTTGAAAGCATGTAAGGCTATGAAGAACGTACTCACTGCTCACAGCATTAAGAGCACCCATAAGAAGATAAATTATAGTAAGAGATTAACCAGCCCCCTTTCCATGGATCGAGAGAATCTGATGCTCTAAGGATGCTCCTACATGCAGCTTACAATACACTTGGGACTAAACCCCACTCGTAGCGGATGTGAAGCTCTAGAGCCAACCCTCTACATCCAAATCTTACTTAAGCAAGGACCTTAACATCACCTCCCACCCCCCTGAATGGCAAACATCCGGTACAAACTGGCACCACATTGCTTTTTGAAAGCGTTGCACTCCATACCGTACAGTGCTTTAAAAAGCTGGTTACTGATGGCATGCAGGAATTGTGGTGTGTGTGCGATGTTTTGATCGAATTACAATATTGTACTGGGCGTATACCACACATTGGCCTGAATAAAAATCTATTGCAGGCAAAATTAAAAAAAAAATGTATTTATCTTGGGATTACAGTAATGGCCTTACGTATGTAAATGCATGTGTGAATAAACACTTTTTGCATGGTGTGCTGCATTTATAAATTTATGTAGGGTGTGTGAACAATTGGTAATTTACATATAGAAAGAAGTATATTCGGTGCATATATATTCACCCGAAATATACATGCTCATGCATGAGTATGTATCATGTATAATTCGGTGCAAATATATCTTGTGTCACACATCTCTATGCAAATGCACGAATTATTAATGCACTCTCACAGTCTCATATTTTATAGTTATGTATAACTTTGAATATGCGTCTGTTATGGTAACATTCACCCCATATGTGCCAGTACATGTGTATGTAACGGTCGTGTGTGTGTGTAAATATATATAAGACAGTCACATGCATACCTAAGCTTGGAGAATCTAGTACGATTTAACTTAAAAAAATATCAGTCAATTGTCAGTGCTTCTCAAAAATCAGCAAAGTTTTTAACACAGAAACCAATAGACCAAGTATATGCCAAAGAAAAGTGCAGCTCTATTTAATAACCACTGAAAGCCGGATGCATAAGAATTGAGGTATGAAGTGTTTATGATGTTTTTGAGACTTTTTTAATTTTCCAATTTGATGGCTAAACTACTACCAATATATCTGAAAGAGTAAGTGATTAAACTCCAAAGATTAATTAGCCAATCTTTAGTCAAATTACGGAGGGGGGGCTAGGGAAAAAAAGCCTCAATGCTAGGGGAGGGGGGGGAAGGTAAGCGAATTTTTCGCCGTAAACCCACATCGGCCCACATAAGCACAACAACTAACAAATGAAATTCTGTAAGCCTGATATCGACACCGATTTCCGTCAGCAGTAACGGGTGGACACCACAGATACAAGGAAAACAACACACCAAGAAGAGACGAGACAACACACCGAACAACTCATCCGCCTTCTAGCGCTTCTCTCGTACCAATCTTCCCTCTTCTCACACGAAAGTCACTTTCTCTCAATCACAAAGCCATTCCACTCTATTCAGAATCTAAGAGGCTCACCACATTGACCCCCGCGACATATACAGCCGCCATCACAAACAGGACTTCTTTTCTGTTCCCCTACTTTGGTCTACTTTCCCTCAGACCGATACCATAATTACCCCAATTCTTCCGTTCCCCTAACACCATACTGTCCACCTCCCCCCTTTTTTTTTTCCCTTTCCTCCCTCCTCCCGGATTTTCCAAGCAGGTTGGGACGGGGTGTCCCTGCGGTGACGGGTGTTTCTCTAAAGGCTGCCTTCGGTTCTGGGAAGCCGAAGGAGGGATGCTTGTTGGCTGGTTTCCGACCGCACCTCTCTTTTGTCCGTCGAGGTGCTCGGTAATTTGAGGGTTGGTATCTTGGAACGCTGGTTTATTAGCAGTAGAAGGGCAGGGTATGGGCACGGGTTCCACTCGAGCATCTGCTCTGGCTCGCTGTCAACCGAGTGCCTCAGTCCGATAGAGAGGGAATTTAAGGCCCTTACGTGCCTTCTAGTGACTGTCCCTCCGCTGTCCCTCTTTTTTTATTGGGAATCTTTGTTCGTGATAACCTCCTCCTCCCCAGGTGAGGCCTCTTTTTGTTACCATATCCTGCTCTGACCCGGCTTCATTCTGGTATAAATTCTTCAGACTTTTCCCTACTCCTGTAACTCTTCACTCGTGGGTGGCGCTTCGTCCATTTGCTCCAGGTGCTGAGGCTCCGCCGATTTCTTCAAGTGCCTCTGACCCTTGCAGCCTTTAACTATGCGTCCAGCTTCCCCAAATATAGTGCATGGTTTTTGGAATCGCCCACCTACATGATGTTGGGGCCGACCCGCGGAACTATACCTAAACGTTCCATACCATTTGCCTGATAAATTCGTTCGATGTCTGCTCATTCCACCCAGAAACGACCTATGCGATACCCACTTCTTACGCACCATGTTTACAATTCACAGTGGACAAAATTCTTTTTCCCTACAGCCGACTTCTCCAACTAATTATCTTTCAACCATAGTATTGGTAAAGCTCTCTACCACAAACGATTGTCAAATATATCCTTTTATGCTCTTCGAAGCAGTGCACGCATCATTAACAGTCAGAATGCAGAAGCAGCTCATGGAAACTTATTCCTTCCACATCTTACTTCCATTGGCAAACGTTTCTATCATAGTTCGCATGCACACTACTCCAATTCTTGCAGTGGTATGAGGTCTTACGCGTACCTTTGTAACAGTGTAACTTTTTTTTTTTTGCATCGCGGCGACGATATTTTGGAGCAATTAGCCCTTCAGGACCTTTCTATTTCCAAAGAGGATACATTTGTCCTGCCCTCTCGTATTGGAGGCACTTTCCCAATAACATCGCCTGCTTAACCTTTGACTGGCGAGAAAACTATCGCATGGGTTAGTAGGCCTGTTGTGTGTTCCTACTTTCTTATGTTCTTAATCTCGGACCATCGCCAAGAGGTCCGTAAAGTGGTCCCTACTCCCCAACCATGTCAGAATTGCCTGTCTCTTTGACACCCTGCTAAATAGATCAGATCCGCGCTGAAGCGCACCAGTCCATGCAGTGTCCACGGATCATGCTGAACATCTTGCAGTCTTCCCCCCACTTAGTCTCAATTGCAATGAACTTCATCTTGTTTCTTCCCGCCGATGTCGTCTTTCTTATGAACAAGAAATCCGTTGTCTTAAGGATAATAAGGCCTTACTTATCCTAAGGCGGTCTCTCGGATCCCGCCATCATGGAATCTTCCTCGTTTCCTTATTCTCGAGTATCTAGGAGACCTCCATGACTTCACGAAATCGTAATGACACGAATGCAAACTAAACCAAACATCCGTTGAAACGGTCCCCCCGCCAACCAGTTTTCCTCAGTGGCCATGTCTTCCGGGTCCCCCCCCGTCTCCAATTCTTTGCGGTTTACCCTCTGAAATCCCCACTCTCCTTACCTCTTCCTTCTCTACCTTCTTCATCTTCTCGCCAGCTAGTTTCTCAGTCTGCAAGGCCTCGCACACCTGCACCTTCTTCGAGCTTATCACCTGCGAAGTTTGAACATGTCTCCTCTCCCTAAGCCCAAGTCTCGTTCGCATTTCTCCCGGTGCTTACAGTTTTTCCTGTTATGGTCCTCGGCGCCTAGTGTCTCACGCTCTTTCTAACTCTCACACGAAGTGTGGAGGTTTCACCCCCTCATGTGGTCCCCTCTTCTCCTTCCCCACCCCGAGCTTATTCCCCCACTCTCCCTCCAGCCTCCTTCCTCTCATGTACCACCGCAGGTCTCTTCTGTCCCCAACCGGCTCATTTTCTGCCAGGTTCACTCCTTCCCCTCTCAAACCCCTTTTGTTCCATCCATAGTCTCTCTTTGATCTCGTTCTTGCTCTACACACCTGTCACTGGAGTCTTGGTTAACGCAATCTTCCTTGTTCGCTGAAACACCTATTGGATTCTATCTCCAACAATACTGCCGCCGTCTTTTGGATTTTAACCGATCGAGGCAGTCGCTCAGCGCATCTACGCGATGCTAAGTGCACTTGTTTGGTAAGGGTACGTTTCTACTGTTTCCCCCCCGCGCTGGTCGCCTTTTCTCTATGTGTGATTTTTGGAAGAAGCTACAGAAGTTGTGTGGAAAATACGCTCCAGACCCTGGATCCCGTTTGTGCGTTACTGGAGTTAGTGTTAACAGACCCTCTTGAGGTTGCCATGGAAATCGAGAATCTATCTTGGTCCGTGTCTCGGGCAATGGCGTCATCACTGTCCCCTCGTTTCTCGCTTCTAAAGCGCGCAGGGAGCAATCACCCTTAGGATTGTCTCTTCTAAATGGCTGGATCCAAATAACGTACCTGTACTCTCATAGAGCTAGAGTCACGCTTTTCCCTTGGCAGCATGCAGCAGCTTGGCCCGGTAATTATTCAAATCTGATGCTATAACAACTGAATTCTACGCCCTTGCAGTCCTTGTGCACCTTTTTCAATCTTGTTTGGACGTGAGGGGTTTCTCCCTCAACAATGGAAATCTGCCAGTGTGGCTTCCGTTTCTCAAACCAGACACTTCGGGGGCTTGAATAACCTCTCACTGCCTTCCATAGCTCCTAACCATCTGATAGTCTTTCAAGGTGAAAGACACGATTGGTGAATGGACGTCGATATCGTATGAGAGACAGTAGTCTTTCCTCCTCGCCAATATGGCTTTCCAAGGGCCGCCCTCTACTTTGGACTCCTAGCTCCACTTACATACATTGTGCAAATGCATTCCAAATAAACCTCAGTCCTAGAAAGTCTTTTGACCTCGGAAGGCATATGGACGCACTTGGATGAATAACATACTTAGCCCAGCAGGCCCTCTCCTTAGGTCTACGCGGTAAATCTTTCCGACCTTCCTAGCTGCTTTCTTGGTCTGAAAAACATTTGTCGTGTTCGTGAGTTTGCGCCCTCTCGTTCCTCAGATTTGTTCAGGCCCGAGGGTCCCGACAATGTTTGTGTTCTTTTAGTAACTAACCTCTTATTCTCTTGGCTATAAACTGACCTACTTGGTCGTCACTTTATGTGATGACTTCGCTACAGCTTTACGCAGCGCTGACTGTCACCTGTAGCGGCCTCCCATCAGGATGCATTGACCGTGTTTCCTATGGACCACTTCTCATGGTTTTAAATTTTCTAGTACGAAAAACCCCATTTCATTACCTTCCACTAGACGTCCTCTTTGTCCGCAGACATGTCATTGTATCTACACGGCTCACGTATCCCAAATGTGATACGGTCAAGTTTCTTGGCCTTCCTATTTTGATCGAGCGCGGTTGACAAGGAAAACCCACATTTCCCTCTCTAAGGCAGCTTCCCATATCGGCTGAAATCTCCTTAAAATTCTTGCACATCGTTCATATGTGAGCAGTATAGCCGGACTCTCACTCCGTTTGCATTCCACTCTAGTCTTGTCCAAGGCTGGTAATTACAGTGACTAAGTCTATTCTGCGGCTTCTCCTACAACTCTTTCTAAGTTAGAGATCCCCTTCATCATCAGGGTCTACGTTTATGGCCTTGGAAACCTTTCGTTCATATGACCCCTGTCGAAAGGCACTAGCTGTGGCTAATGTTCCTTCCTTAGTGCAATCGTCAGTGATGCGTCATTGCCGTTCTTGCTTTGGGTCCCTTCACAAGTACATTTGTGTTCCATCTGCTTAAAAGTTGATCTCAGACGTTAGTAGAAACTCCGTTTTGTTTTCGGCGCCTGTGGTTACTCCTGACCCTTTTCTCTTCGTCTTCAATCACTCCAGTCTTCTTCTCCAGTTGCCTCCCTTAATGTGCTTATAGCGTCCTCTTTGCCTTATTCCACTTCCTCCTTGGGAGGTTCCGAACTTTCGTGTCTGTTCTTCCTTACACCGTGCGCCAAATCTCTCCTACTTAACGGCTGCTCGCGCTCTCTTTTTCTGAATCGCTTCCAGTCGCCATTGCAATGCCGTCGTTTGTTTTTTATACCAGATGGTTTCTAAATCTTTTGACGGTGTTGGGTTCGCCAGCCGCGTTTCCCCTGACAATATTGTCCGAGGGTCATTTGTTAGACTCTGTCGGTCTAAGTTATTTTTTTTTGTTTTACGCTCCGAGTTGTATTCATCCCTCATTAAGCGCTTCTCTGTATTGTCATATATAGCACATAACCTGTTTATTTATCAGACTTTTTGATCATTTCAGATTCCCTCAGCACGTTTAATGGGCCGTTAAACAGATTTGATTCCCTCTCATCCATGGTCCTTTGTATTCAACTTTGGTTGCTCCGGTGTGACTAGCAAAAACAAAGATGTGTCGTTTTCTGTTGGGTCCCAGGGCAACATTGAAGTGCATGGCAATGAACAGGCGGATAGCTGCTTGTGGCTGTCACGGTACATGATCTCCGTTTTTTCTATGAGGTATTCCATTCAGGGATTATTTTTTACGTCTCCTCTTCCTGTCTTCGCAGTGAGGCCTTGGCAACAGTGTCAGACATGCACCCATAACAAATTGCACTCTATTAAACTTGCTTTTAGTTTGTGGTCAATCTTCATTACCACTGTGGGGTGCTGCCGTTCCCGGGAGAGACTACACTCTCGCTGTCGGGGATGCCGCTTCGGCCAACCCGCGACCGACCGCCCCGCCCCTCCGGTACCCGCCTTTTTCGTTTCCCATGTTTTCTCCATGGAAGAGACGGTGGGCACCTATGTCTCTCTGTGAAGTTTTGTCGGAGACCCTAATTTTATTCAGTTCTGCACTTGTGGATTGTCTGGTTTTATCAACGAGCTCGGACAGGATTTACCCTCCGACGGGGGCGGCCCGCCGCCAACCGCTCTTTACCTTATCTTCCCTTCTTGCAGACGTGGGGGGGGGGGACTGGGGTGTGCCGAAGATGCCTTTGACTTACAACCGACCTTTTATTGGCTTTTGTCAGGCGGCGCTTGCTTTAGTACTAGATAAACTGTGTTGACGCATAACCCATAGTGATTTCTTTCAGGTCTTCTTTTGTACTCTTACCTCTGATCCCCTCTCCACCCAGCCACTTGTTTTATAGCCTCGGCAACTATTTTTACTGTTCTGACGGTGTGCATTACACTAGTCGGTTTGGCGTCACATATTATTTTGATTATAAATAATTAATTAAAGGGAGTCTGGATCTGAATCTTACTCCCAAACTTTGAATGGGCTATTAGCTTACGACCCTGCATCTAAATTGTTCCATCAAAATTTTATTTCCAAATATTAAAACTCGTGAGAATACACATTCAGTGTAAACTCGACATCTAGTACTGGGTAGCGCTTCCCTTTTGTTCCCAGAACAACCTGAATTTTTCGTGCATGGTTAAACAAGGTGTTAAAAACATCCTTGGAGATTCTGGACTATGATGACATGATAGCATCTTCAGTTTTATATCTGCAGATCTGTCGGCTGCACATTCATGCTGTGCAAAATCCCCCGTTCCACCATATCCCAAAGGTTTTAATACTCAAATTCACACCGTACCATTTGCCTGTCTCGCAGAAATCGGCGATTTACAACCAGGTGACTTTCTAATCTTCATTTGTCCAAGTTTTGGTAAGCTTGTGCCTCAGTTTTCCTTTTCTAAAGACTTGAGTGGATCCCGGTGTTATAAGGATGCTGTAGCCCATCCCACTTCAAGGTTCGACAGTGTATGTGTTTTCAGAGATGCTGTTTCTGATTACCGACTATTGTAATTGCGTGTTCAGTAAATTACTTGCTGCCTTCCTGTTTAGCCAGTCCTGGCCATTCTCCTCTGACCTATTTCATACCAGGACTTTTGCCTGCTCAACTGGATATTATTGTGTTTTTTTCACAACATTCTCTGTAAACGTCTCAAACCTGTTGTGCGTTAATAATCTCAGATCAGCAGTAATAGTACTTCAAACCCACCCACCGTCGCCACCAACAATCATCCACGGTCGAAGTCATATAGATACATTTCTCCCCATTCAATGTTCGGTCGAAACAGCAATTGAACTTCTTGGCCATATCTTGTCATGAGCTTTTACGCATTTAAATGCTGTCACGTGATTGGCTAATTAGCTAATTGCATTAAGCATTTATAAAGGTAACATTTATAAAGTGGCCATGAATGGTAAACCAGTTCTCAACCATGAACACGATCAGGTCATAATTACATCCACTCTTGAAAGATACAGATACTTCAATGCGCTAATCAACACTGGGTTTGCCAATGAAGACTTTATCACGGTCGCTTGTTACCACAAGAATAGCAGATAATGTTACATAAAGTATTCAACTTTAAAATAAATCCTTGACAAAAGTAATCCTGAGAACTGTATGTTAGACACAAACAGACATTTTCAGAAAGTGATGAAGTTTGCTAATTGTAAATGTACGCGTCGCACCCCCTAGATGTTAACACTCTTAATCACTCGGAAATTTTCTTCATGTTCTTCGTATACCATAATTATACAACGTACTCTGTTATTATTTTAAATAAGTGAAGCCGCAGCCGTCGCATCCGTAACGATTTTAATCTAAGCTTTTCATTAGAGGACAATCAGTGGAAATGCATATGATTAAAATGTGAAATAAGGCAAAACGGTCAGGAAGAAAACTAGTGTTTCCCCAGAAAACATAATACCCACCACCCCAAGAGCACGTCACTAGTGCATTCCAGTGTACAGAGATCATAACAGGATACACACCAGTAACAGTGTACTTATGCGTTTTAGTTATTACCTCACACAGAGGAACTCTGAGAATATCTGGCTGTTTTTCACTTGATGGAAAATCATTTATGCTTGTTTTTTCACCTGTACACCAGTACATGTTTTTTTATTTTTACCAATATTTGAACTGTTCTTACGTTATTGGACCATTTTAAAGTCTGGCGTAAAAAATTGTTTTACAGACACCGTCTGTGGAGAAAGGGAATATATAGCCCAACCGGTACAAAAACTGCAAGAAATGTTTTATTTCGAGCGAGAGAGAGAATGAATGAATGAACGAGGGAATATGGAGTAAGAATGACGAAAGAAAAGAGCAGAAAAGCTAAATATCCTACTACAAGAGAAAAAAATATTAAAGCAGAATGGAACAAAATCTCGGCCATATATGCTCAACTTGTGTGTGTGTGGACAATAACACTCAACTTGTGTGTGTGTGGACAATAACACTCAACTTGTTGTGTGTGTGACAAAAAACACTCAACTTGTGTGTGTATGGACAAATACACTCAACTTGTGTGTGTGAGGACAAATAACACCAACCTTGTTTGTGATTGTGTGACAATAACACTCAACTTGTTTGTGTGTGACAAAACACTCAGCTACTTTACATTTACACTCACCAACAGTCTAACTGACATGTCCAACACCCGGACACTGGCTAATGGCTTTCATGTTTATTATTTTGTGAGCATGTTCTATAAAATATTGTGGGTTATTTTTTGACTAGTGAAAAATATGTATACTTTGTCATTGAAGTATATAGAATGTATTCAGGCAGGTGTAGCAAGGGAGGAAAGAGCAAGACTGTGCACCTCCACTAAATTTTTGAACGTGACAAGTATGTAAAACCACGGAACGGGTGTGGATTGAACCATGGCAGTGGTTTTAGCGCTCACTTCTCATGATTGTTAAGCTCCATCGTGATTTTGCTAGCCTTTGTGTTATTAAGAGATTTCGTGAAGAGAGGTAAATGTAAGCAGTCACTGAACATGTTTTTACATGTAAGTAAATTAAGAAACTTTCAACGCATCATCAGTACCTGTTTCTTGGCCGAGAAAAGAAAATAAAATACCAACTCAAAGGTAAAAGAAACGGAAATTTATTATGCGCACCTTTATTAACGACGTCTCGTCCGTGCTGTGATTGTTTTTATTTCATAAATATATTAACCTGAAGAAAGAGGGTGAGTATATATAAGAAAACACAGTAAAGTGAAGTCAGGATAAATGCGAGAAAAGTAGTGGGAGAGGGAAGTCTTTGCTTGGGTTGGCAGGCCAATTACACTGCTTTTCTGGGGTGATGCCACGAGGGAGTAGTCTCATTTTCACGGAAGAGGACACCCAGAGAAATAGAATCGTAGAATCAGAACTCATAAACGTATCTAACAATTTCAATCATAGCTTCGGCTTCTGCAACACAGTTGATCCTCTTCCCAGGAAGCTTCTGGATCGTCTTTCCACGTATTTTTGTCAGATTTTGCAGCCGACGCAGTTTGTGCACCTATATCCATAACGTGAACGGTAGCGAAAGACTATATGGATGCACAGAAGTCCTATGAACTAGACCTTAAAAGGGTTAACATGAAGACATCTTGATTTATATCTCCAATATCATATATTCAGATTAACAATAAATACAGAATTACAAAAAAATTAAAACATTACGAAATATCTTATTTTATAAACCATTTAAAATTTTACAAGTCTAAAGTTTAAAATATAATTACCATATCATTAAATAACGTAAAAGCTGGCGGATCTCATAACCACATTATATTAGGCTTCAGCTGGACGGTATAGACAGCTGCGATTTTCAGCTTCCTGTCTGAAGAACAACTGACTAACACTTTCAAAGATTCCTCGCCGATAGGATAGTCATGCGCATGCACACTCAACTCGCATTCTGAGTCTCGTGGCTCACTCGCAGCGCACTCACCCCGCATATTGAGTCTCGTGGCTCAGTGGTAGCGCACTCATCTCACATTCTGTCTAGTGGCTCACTAGTCCGCACTCACCTTGATAAATTAGACACATGTGCAACTCTTGGGTATCTTTATTGAGGAAACTTTTCGCCACACAGTGGCTTCATCAGTCCACACAGGAGAAACTTGAAGAACAGGAGGAGAATGAGTTAATCAGTCCCTCAATTTTGAGGGGGTTTGGA
>NC_069494.1:20841126-20932813 GCF_026875155.1 Cherax quadricarinatus
TTTCATTGTTTTTTTAAAATTTACTGTAAACTTACTAAAATTATTAAAGGGGGGAAATGGGACGCGATCCCTGATAAAAAACCTTGTACGCCCCTTAACTGACTACGAGAAACAGCACGGAGTCGGGGACAAAAATTTACCCCCAAATACGAAAAACCTAACTATAACTAACCTAATTACCGGAACCATAGAAAAAGTGCAGCAACTTAAAAAGGGTTATGACAGGGCTTCTCACTGCAGCTTTTGTAAACCTTTTTCTAATCTTCCAAACGATACATCACTCCCCTTAAAGGGGACCTCCTAACGACCCCAACATTTTCCTCCACCGCCGAAAAAGGAGGGGAGTGTCTTACTAACCCCAGCGACAAAAACACAAAAATGATGGACTTTTGATGCCCAGTCACTTTCAAAACCCCATCGCATCAACAGTGGGAGAATTCCCCAAAGTTTTTTCTATACAAAACCAGACAATTATCAAAACACTAGAGAAGGGAGAAATTTCTGTACCTGTTACCCAGCACCCTTAACCAGACACATGTAGGGTTTACCCAAGCCCCTAAACACAATATTCCTCTCGCCCAAATCACGTCAGGTATGGCAGTGTACAAAACTACCCGGAGTTCTTGCCAAACATTTTTCCTGCTTTGGGGACCATCGCCCGGGGTATTTTAAACACTAGGCGCCCTTTCTCAACCGCACCCGAAACCCTCTCATCTGTAACAAAAAAACTGCAGTTTGGACGTGATTTCCCTTTTCAAAAAGTCCTACACTAAACCCATCGAGGTTCTACGACGTAAAGTCAATAGGACCTTAATTTTCCCCTTACTCCGGAAAGATTTTGTTGACTTGATGAACTCTGTGTTAATTTAAAATTTTTTCTTTCTAACATGCTCTACAAACAGACCTACGGCGGGAATGGGGTCCCCATCAGTGCGCCCTAGCCAATTATCATGGAACACCTAGAGTCCAAAACACTTCGCCAAATCTCCCTTCAAAGCGTCATTTGGTTACGTTTACGGGGACGAGTCTCGTAATAACCCCAAACGTTTTGATGTACGGGATTTCAGGCAAGGCTCAAGGAAGTTGAACCGGTGATCCAGTTTAACTGAAAAAGAGCCCAATGAAAAGCTACCTTTCCAGCGTCTCATTCACAAAGTAAAAAATCAAAGATTTAAGTATACGGAAAACCCTACAAAAAAAAATGTTAAACCCCCTTCATTCCAGTCAAGATCCCAAAGCCAAAAGAGGCATTCATGGGGTTTTTCCCTAAGGCATACCGAATTGTAGCCCTGGTTTTTTTGACGAAAAAGTACATAAATTCCCCAAAACATTCACGAGTTACATTTTCCTTCTTTGTTCAAAGACTGCAAGAAAAGAGCTCTTCAGATCATTAATTCCCCACGCCCCAATCACTCCCAAAAATGTTAAATTCTTCCCAACACCCAGGTTGCACTGAAATTTCTAAAGTCTTTCACAAGCTAACCCCAGAGTCGCCTCGTTTCCCAGCACTTCAAAAAGGATTGACCAGGAAAAAATCAAAGCACACAAAAACCGTCAATGAGGGGTTTACACTATACCCTGTGGGGCTGTGACAAGATTTATGTAGGTGAAACAGCAAAAAACCTCGACCCCCGCCCAAATGAAACATTTACGATAAAAAACGAAACTTGAAAACGCTGTGTACAACACCAAAATTCCATCAATCACCTCTGAAATTCAGGGACGCCCTTAGTGATAAAAGAAACAAATTTCCGCAGACGAAAGTGCCTCGAATCCACTAATCGGTTTCGAATACAATTAAACAAAAAAAAGGCGCTTCACCATCTCTGAAGTCTTAGAAAAGAATCCTCCTGAAAACGTAAACCCTGCCTCACTATCTCTCTGTTAATACAACAAAAGCACATTTAGGAATGAAAAATGAAAAGGCCTTCTCTATCGTCTATATTTGTCTAACTTTTTTTTATGTTACCCCCCCGTTAAAAGTTTGATATCCTTTTATCATGTACCTATTGATTATATACTACTACCATAGATTGCACCTCACTTGAGTCTATATAACCCCCGTGTCCCTGTATTGTTTGTAAAAGGTTGACAAGCTCCCGGGGGAGCGAAACGTTGCACAATAAAATGTCACATTAGTTCATTGTGTCCTTTTATTTACATAAAATATATTTGTCGGGTTAGGTAAATTAAATTCGCTTGTTTTAATAAGGTTTGGTATGTTTTTTAAGGTCCTTTTGGTACAAAATCTTTTAAATTTCATAATTTTAAAGTATAGGGGAAAATTTTTAGAAAGGACTTAAATTTTAAACGAGTTCTTGCTAAATTTACCTTTTTACTTATTCGGTAGACTATTATATACTTTTCATTTGTAAAATATGGCATATTCATATGACTAATTTTTTACCTTTCCTCAGCTTTTCCGCCACCTTTATCTAACGACGAAATACAAAGTCGTGATATTTTCCAAGTTTATAATTAAGTTCGTCCCTCAAGGAAGGTTCCTTGATGTTGGTGGGGGTCTTTATTTTGGAAATTGGATCTGTGCTCCAGTTTCCCTTTAATTTGCCCGAAAGCCTTCCACATCCCCCCCAGGCGCTGTATAAAACCCCGGGTTTTTTCCTTCCCTTGATTATAATAATAATAATAATGCATTAAATTCAAGGAAGTGAGGTTCTTTGTGGTGGATTATTTCTGTACCTTGTCGTTCCAGAGGCAGACAAGTTCCCCCTTGTGTTCCAGACAAAAAAAAATGCCATTTGGGATTAAAAACGCTTCGGTAACTGAGGCAAGGAGTATAGAAATTAAATTATTTTATTTTATTATTATTTTAATTTTTTTTTATTTTTATTATTATTATTATTATTATTTTTATAAAAAAGAAGTGCAAACTAGGTGTAAAAAATTTTGAAACCTAGTGTATACTTTTTGTTAGCGTGTTAGTTACAAGGTTGTTAACTCTAGCGAATGGTATACTTCATCCTTATTATAGTGTTTAAAAAAAAAAACAAGGTAACGTTCATTATTTTGGCCCCCACTGAATTCATGAAAATTTTAAAAATTTAAAGACGTGATTTTAATTTTTTTTATTTGTTTTTCATTTACAAAATTATAATCCTCATAAAAAATTTGATTTTAAGCTCTATAAAAAACAGTGGTTAATGAAATCTAAAAAAAAAAAAAATTCAAGGGTTGCACAAAGCCTCTAAAAATTAAAAAATATTTTTAGTTTTAAAACGCACCAACCTTAAGTGTTTTAAGCTGACCAGAAGAGGCTTTCTTGGTTATTACCTGAAAACAATTAACAAAATAGGCAATTTTTAAAATTTACATAAGCCAAGGAAAGCCCCCCCGATATTTTAACAGTTTGGCTATCAAAAAAAGGCATTCTTCAGTTACTTCTCAAAACCCAAAAGACTCCAAAGTTTTTAAAAAAATGTCATTAAAAGTAAAAATAGTTTTAAATTTACGGGCCCCCATATTTTTTTTGAATGTAAAAGGGTGTAAATACTTTAAATATCCCAAGTTCCTTGTTCTAAAAACAAGGGTTTGGCTAAAGAATTGGGGGTGTTTTTCTCTTATTCGAAATACTTATATGGTTTATGGGGGGTAGTTTTGTTTTTCTTTTTTAAAGTTTTTATAATATTCCTCTCATGGACTGAGGGCCCTGTATAAAAACCATCTTTCCCATTTTTTTTTTCTTTTTTGATTTTGGAAGATTTTGGGAAAAAGAGTGACTTTTATAAAAGAAGGGGGTTTAAAAAAAATTAAGAAAGCTGAGTTTTTAACTATGTATTTTATAAAAAATTCCCATAATTAGGGAGGTTAACTTTAAATATTTTTTGGTCAATCCTCAGGTTAAAGGGTTCACTACTGTGAAAAAAAGGGGGAAAGGAAAAATCGGGGTGGGGGTTTTGAAAAAAAACGATACGTATGCCTGAAGACGGTACGGTTTTTAAAGGTGAAAATAAAATGGGGAAAACCCTGGTCACATGAGGAGAAAGCAAAAGGTCAGGTCAAAAAAAGAGGATTCTTTTTCTTAATAAAAAAATTGTAATTTCAGTAAGGTTACAGATGTAAGCATCTTCAAATAGTATATAAAAAATAAATGCCCCATCGGCAAGGTAAACCCCTGTGGGAAAAACCCGGGTTTTCCTTTGTGTGGGGATCTTTCACTGCCAAAACCTTACCGCTGACAAATTCATAAGTACGTCAGGGATATGCTCGGTAATTTTTCCCCACCCCCAAAATCTTTTTTCCTTTTCCCCCTTTCCCCTTTGTGTAATGTGTCTTTGGTCTGATTTGACCTCCCCAATCTTTTTGACTTCGCACTTGATGGGGTTTTAAAATTTTGGAGTGAAATTGCTGGACCAGGGGTTGGGATCCCCTCCAGTCCTTTTGAGTCCTACCCGACCCTCATCAACTAGAATTCTCCCTATCGGGTTCATAATTTTCGCAAACAGGGCAAAAATCTGTATCATCCATTCCGCCCTTGTCATTCACATATTTAAAAAAAAAAGCCGGGCCATGGTTTACTTTTTTGGAGCCCCGCTTTCACAGGCGCCCCCTCTGACAACCCTCGTTACGTACCAACACTCTGTGTTTTGGGTGTTTTGTGTTTGGTGGTGGGTGTTGTGTGGTGTGTGTGTGGTTTTTTTTGGTGTGGGGTTTGTGTGTGTGTGTGTGAGTGTGTGTTTTGGGTGTGTGTGGGTTTGAAAGCAAAACGGAAAAGCCAGTTTAAAGGGTGATGGGTGTTTTGGTTGTCAACCTTAAAAAAAAAGATGGGGGAGTTTTGGAAAAATTTAGGGAGGTTATTCACGAAGTCCCCGTCAAAATTTCCGGACATTGCAAGTGTTATGGTAAATTTATGTTGGTCGTGTCAAAGAATTTAGACTAAAAATTTGTACATGAGGCGAGTGACTGCAAAATATGTGGCCCTCTTAATGACTCAAGACCAGAACATAGTTTTCTGGCAACATGCGACATGGCGATGGTCTCCCACACTTCAAGTTCCCCAAATCTAGCTCGCTGTGACTTCTTTCTCTTTCCAAAAATAAGGCTATATATATTTTCCGCAGCAGTCAAAGACACTTTTAATAGCACCCTCATGTTTATATTAAAAATGACCTAAGTAACTGAGGCAAAATAGTTTATCCTACTCGGCGGCCTGCGGCCGCCGAGTCTGAGCCTAAATACACCAAAAAATCGAAAAAATACGAAAAATGAGTTAATCTTACCGAAAAATAGAGCAAAGATCTGGCAACATTTTGGTGTGCGCCTCGTCTCTGTACGATAATTACATATAAAGCTATCGTAATTATAACAATGGCAACTACGTCATCAGCGCGGGCCCAGCTCACCATAACAATAACACGTGCTCCAGCGCGACTCGCTTCATAAAACAGTATCACAGGTATTTTTTTCCTTTTTTTTTTGGTGTATTTTTTAGCTAGATCTTCTAAATAGTAACTGGCAACCATCAGGTTAGCTGTGAGAAGGAGCTGCTCACACCATATCAAGTCAGTGCCGACTGGAAGTCTGAAGAGAGGGGGGTATGTCACTTTGTCTGACAGCTGACTACCCTTGGGACGTTACTTTTTGCCTTTCATTGTATACATTTTTGGTACACAATGCCTGCAAAGAAGAAACAGTTTGCCAAGAACATTAGCCACAAGAGGAAAAGGCACATAGAAGCAATGATAAGGTCTATACAAGCAAAGAGAGCAGCAGCTGCTGTGGTTGGTGACGCCGCCACGATGCTAGTACCACCACCCTCCTCTCAAGACCTGTCCTTGTTCACTGCTACTGAACTTTTTTTTTTTTTATATTTTTATTTAAAACAGAGCAAATACAATAATGTATAAGAGTATAAAAATTAAAAACCATACTAGATATTACAAAACCTTTAGTACAAAAACCCCGTACATTTTAAGAACCCCTTTATCATGGCCCATTTTACACCTATAAATAACCCCAAAACCATTAAAAACCCCAAACCCATACATAACCCAAAAACCATATACAAAACACAAACCTCCTTTTATAATAATCATTTTCCCAGTGAGCACAGCTGAACTTTCCCCCCCCCCCCCGGTATGTACAATCCCGTTCTAAAAACAACATTAATTACCCTAATAAAATTGGTTAATGCCTCATCAAAACCGATTTTGGGTAGTGCTGCCCCTCAGGAAAGGGTTTCCCTTGTGTTGGTGAGGGGGCTTTGATTTGGGGATTGGTTTTCTGTGCCCCAGTTCCCGAATTAGCGGGAACCCTTCCCATCCCCCCGGGCGCTGTATTATCCTCGGGTTTCGCTTCCCCTTTTTTATAATAATAATAATGGTAGTGCAGAACAAGACAAAAAAACACAATTTACAATAAAACATATATAAACTTAAATTCTATACACACACACTGAAATAAGTAGAAGAATAACACCCCCAAATATGTATCAATATTAATTTTAAACCCTAAAATTACAAACTTTAAAAAACATTGCATATCGTAAGTTCAGCTCAAATACAAGAAATCACACATGCCAATTAGCGGTACAATTACTAGGTATGTAAAAATTTTAAAAGCCCCCAAGACTAGAACATGAAAAAGTATTAAAAAAGGTTCATCTGATTTTGAACTTCAACACCAAACTCTTATAACACCTAACACCCACATACAAAATTTACCAAAAAGTAACTCTTAAAAAGACTATACTTCGCTGTGCCTTCTAGCAGTCCCAATGTATTATTACAAATAAGAAAAAAAATTTTTAATTAGAGAAAATCCTTATCCAACCCTGTTTACAAAATAGGAAATCTTTAAATTGAGCAGGAACGCGTAAAAAAATGCAAAAATAACTCGTTCTTCAAGGTACATGTAAAAGGGAAATATCCTCTCAAAAAAAGTTAAAATCCCAAGCAAAACCATACAAGCGAAAATTATACGCTACAAAGGAAATATCTATTTTATAATTTAATTTTTAAACTGCCATTTACCCCTTCCCCCCACAAGGGAAAACAAAGCTAACAAATCTTTAAACCTTATCTAGCCCCAACGAGTACTAAATACCCCCAATCCCCCATCATTGCGCACCCAAGGGGGTGAGCCGTTGAAAAACCCTGAACCCCCCCCCCCCCCTTTACCCCCCTACTCCCCCCGGCATTTTTAAAAACCCTTATAACCCCCAAAAAAATTCCTTTGTTGGCCCTCTAAAACCCCTCGGAAAAACCTCTCCCACCTTTTCCAAAAATGTCTCTATTGCGACTAAGGTTCGATAAAAAAGTCGCGCCAAAGTCCTTCTCAGAAAATTCCCCACCTCCTTCCCCTCATTCCCACAAAAAATTATTGTCCTATTTCATATGTTAAACCCCTTACCCACCCCCATCCAACCACTTACAAGACTCAAAGTCGCAATACGACAAAACTTTTACCCCCCACCCCCACCACAAACCCTTTTTATCCCTACCCCGATGCACCCAAACCCTTTAAAAAAAAAGACAAATGATACAAGTCTTTCCCCCCTGATCTGCACACCCCCCCCCTCGATAACCCCCCTATCTGGGCAGCTCCCTGGCAAAAAACCCCTGAGGAAAAAGATACTAACCCAGTGGCCTAGGTTATCCTTAAATTTTCTAAATCTTTGCAATATTACATCCCCTGATACTTGGGGGAGATCCCTTTTCCCGGGCACTACATTTCTTCTAACAATTTTCCCTAAGTTCCCCCTTTACTTTTTCCCGGGTTTCCCCCGGTAAAATTAAAGGGGCGTAACCGTTACTCCTTCATTTCCCCCCCTCCCTACCATTTCCCCAGGGGGAGCTGTACCCTTTTTGCTGCATATCCCTTTTTTTAACGTATGTTCCCCCTCCCCCAGACCTCCCGAAAGCTTAGTAATGAAAGGGCTTAAAAGGCCTCCCCAAAATGAGGAAAAAAAATCCCGCCCTTGGGTTCCACGTCTGCCCCCTTAATACACATTCAATCCCCCCCCCCAATCCCACCCACGGGAAAGGGGTGGTATACACGGCTCCCCAGCACAAAAACCATTTCACTTTCAGTCACTTTCTGCTGGGGATACACCACACAAACGCACTCTCTCTCCCATCCCCATCCCTTAACGTATTACTCTCCCCCCTCCCCCCCCCCCCCCCCCCCCTTTTTGTGAATACAACGGGTCGGCCCCTGAAAAACCCACTCCCCCTTTTAAGGCTCGGGAAAATAAGCCCATACCCGGCACCTCTAATTCCGCCGTTAAAATTTTGTCCTGCACAAAAAGCGACGTCAAACTTTACTATTCAAAAATTGAAGCATCACGTTTAACACCATCACACAGAATTAATTTTATTTTACACACTGAGGCCGGCTTAAGTTTCCTCCCGCCTCATGTCATGACTCTTCCCTTTCAAACCATTTCCTGGGCTTTGCCTTTGCCACATACTCCACCCTCCTTCCAACCATCCCCCCCCTTCTGGTGTGGCCCTCTAGTAGAGTCACTCTGAGCACCATAACCCCATGTCTTTTTTCCTGGCCTTTGCGCCGGCGTCAGAACATCGTCCGAATCTGACGCTGCTGCCCTTTTCCTTGTAGCTCCTTCAGTTTCATATCTGAGTCCTGGGAGCCAGCACATGGACTTCCACCTCTACCACCCTTAATCCGCCTCCATGTCCTCCATGGCACTTACACTGTCCATCACAGGTGCCACCTGATCTCCCCCCTCCCGCACACACCTTCTGCCCTGATCCAGGTTCCTGCTCACTGTGACTCTCCCCTCCGTAGACTCTAACATAGCCTGTATCACCGTCTCCAACTCCTCCTCAATAGCTTTCACTTCTGCGCCCACCTGCACCTCTTCACTTGGCAGCTGTACTGTTGATGGGCCAGGTGATTCATGGATCTCCATTCTGATTCCACAGGAGGAGCCATACCTCTTCACTCCACAAGCGACCACGCCCTCCTCCTTGCCTCCGTTCTCCTCAGGCATCGGTTTCTCATGGACAGGTGCTGCGCCCCTTGCCGGCCCAAGAGCCATATTCCGCTTGCCACAGTCTGCCGCCATATGGTCAAATTCGCACACAGTCGGCATGTACGCTCTGCCCAGCATACGCTACCATTACCTGGGTTCTAAACTCTTCGAGATATACATACGAGGGTATAGGATGCCTTAGCGTCATCTTGAGATGAAAGAAACCCTCAGGATAACCTGTGTAAGTCCTTTTACCCATTTACCAGGTTGGGCCAGATGTACAGTGCATAACGTTCGAAAAACATTGCGTATATCCACTTCATCAGCCTCAAAAGGCACGTTTCGGAGCTTAACCCACGAATAATGTCGTGATACATCCGTCAACTTGACCCTCACTGCCGGTGTTACGTTAATGCTGACATCTTGATAACGATCCACCAACGCCTCGTATACTTGAGCAGTTAGCACCTTCACGAATATTCTATACACACCATTCAGTGCCACTCCATACAAATCCTCGTCTCTGATGCCGTATGTCTCTCTCACAATTTTGGGCAACAACACATCAACTGACGTAGGCGTTAAAGCCCCACTAATAAACTCAATGCCCACAGTATTCACCCTTCTGCGCACACCTGGCGCCATGTTGTTGACTGAGTAGCTCGTCTGGGAAAACAGTAGAGGGGTGCAAAGCACGACCGCACTCTACCTCATCCAGGCAGCGAATGAAACCAAGATTATTATCCTTTCATTGTACTAAATGATACTCGCCTTAACATGACCGTGTTGTCATCCATCTGTCCACGAATTTTTGTCTAAAAACACTTGCTAAAACTTTTTTTGTGTGTGTGAATAGAACTTTGTTAGAAATTTTGTTAGAAAAACTTGCGTTTGAAAAACTTGTTAGAAATTCTGTTGGAAAAACTTGCGTTTGAAAACTTGTTAGAAATTTTGTTAGAAAAACTGAAGTGGCCACCAAGAGGCCTGGCTACAGAGGGCAGCACTTGAGTGGCGCGAAATATGAACTTAGCTGGCAGACAGCATGGGCTGTTTGTGCAGACAGTACAGGCTGTCTACATGTATGGGAAGTATGTGAAGTATGGGAAGTATGGGAACTATGGGAAGTATGTAAAGTTATTGGAAGTATGTGAATATGGGAAGTATGGAAGTATGTTAAGTATGGAAAGTATGGGGTTGTGTGAAGTATGTGAAGTATGGGAAGTATGAGAAGTATGGGAAGTATGGGAAGTATGGGAAGTATGCCAAGTATGGGTTGTATGCCAAGTATGGGTTGTATTTGAAGTATGTGAAGTATGGGAAAGTATGTGAAGTATGGGAAGTATGGGTAGTATGTGAAGTATGGGAAGTATGTTAAGTGTGGAAGTATAGGCTGTATGCGAAGTATGGGAAGTATGGGATGTATATGAAGTATGTGATGTATGGGAAGTATGTGAAGTATGGGAAGTATGGGTAGTATGTGAAGTGGGGAAAGTATGTTAATTGGGGAAAGTATAGGCTGTATGGGGAAAGTATGGGAAGTATGGGATGTATATGAAGTTATGTGATGTATGGAAGTATGTGAAGTGTGGGATGCATGTGAAGTATGTGAAATATGTGAAGAAATGTGAAGTATGTGAAGTATGTGAAATATGTGAAGTATGGGTAGTATTGTGATGCATGGGTCGTATGTGACGTATGTGAAGTATGGGTGGTATGTGAAGTTGTGAAGTATGTGATGTAGGGGAAGAAAGAGAAGTATGTGAGGTATGGGAAATATGTGAAGTATGGGAAGTATGTGAAATACGGGATACATATAATGTATTGAAAATAGGGAAGTCTGTGAAGTATGGAATGTATGTGAAGTATGTGAAGTGCGTGAAAATGAGAAGTATGGGATGTATGCGATGTATGCGAAGTATGTGAAGTGTGGGAAGTATGTGAAGTATGGGAAAAATATGAAAAAGTATGGGTCGAATGTGAATTATGTGAAGTATTGGTAATATGTGAAATATGTGAAGTATGCGAAGTATGGGAAGTATGTGAAGTATGGGATGTATGGAAAGTATGTGAAGTCTTGAAGAATGTGAAGTAGGGGAAGTATGTGAAGTATTTGAAGTATGTGAAGTATGGGAAGTATGTTAAGTAGTAAGTATGTGAAGTATGGGAAGTATGTGAAGTATTTGAAGTATGTGAAGTATGGGAAGTAGGTTAAGTATGTGAAGTATGTGAAGTATGGGAAGTATTAAAAGTATTGTAAGTATGAGAAGTATGTGAAGTATGGAAGTATATGAAGTATGAGATGTATATGAAGTATGGAATATATGTGAAGTATGTGAAATATGTGAAGTATGGGATTATGTAAAGTATGTGGTGTATGTGAGGTATGGGATAAATGTGAAGTATGTGAAGAATGGAAAGTGTGTGCAGTATGTAAAAGTATGGAAGTATGTAAACTATGGGAAGTATGTGAAAAATGTGAAGTAGTGAAATATGGGAAGTATGTGAAGTATGGTAAGTAGGGAAATGAATGAAGTAGGGGGATGTATGTGAAGTGTGGAAGTATGGGATGAAATGTGAAGTGTGGGAAGTATGGGATGTATTTTAAGTACGGGAAGCATGGGAAGTATTGGTTTGTATGGGAAGAAAGGGAAGTTTGGGTAGTATGTGAAGTATGTGAAATATGGGAAGTATGTGAAGTATGGGCCCGTATGTGAAGTATGTGAAATAGGGGTAGTATGGGGAAGTATGTGAAGTATTTTGAAGTAGTGAAGTATGCAAAAGTGTGGGAAGTATGTGAAGTATTTGAAGAATGGGAAGTACGTGAAGTAGGGGGAAGTATGTGAAATATGGGTAGTATGTGAAATATGGGAATATGGGGGTATGTGAAGTATGGGTAGAATTTTAAATATGGGTATATGGGAAATATGGTCAAGAATGGTAGTATGGGAAAATGTGATGTAAATTTTAATTATGTGAAATATTGAGAAATGGAAAGAAAGGAAGATGTGAATTTGTGAAATGTGAAGTTGGGTTTGTATGGGAAGTATTGTGAAGTATGTAAAAAGTTGGGAATTTATGTGAAGTAGGGGAAAAGTGGTATGGAAATTATTAAGAGCTGAACAAAATTTAAAAAAAGTTTTTCAGTGGAACATAAGTCCTCGGGGAGCGCATGGGGGGTGCACCAACCAAGTGCTGGACACAGTACATTAAATTCGAGGAAGTGAACGACTGCTTATCGAGTAGAACCTAAAGGCAGTCAACAGGGCAATTTCCGTGGTCCCCGGGAGGTTCAATCAACTCTAGGGTTTAGTGAACTCTCCAAAAAAAAAATTATGCAACGGGGAAACGTTAAACCGTAGGTAAGGGTTATAGAGAGGCCTGTGAAACCGGAAGGTAATCAGGTTTGATCCAAAGAAAGGGTAGCTATACTTCCCTGGAACAAGAGCCATTCACTTGTATCACGGCACTCCTTTCAAAATAGGCCGCCCAAAATTCATTCTAATGAGGACACTAGAGCACTCCGGGAAATGTTTTCAATAACTGATGCATTGGTCGGAGAAGTGGCAGATACAATTTAATATAGACAAATGCAAAGTTCTAAATGTTGGACAAAGACAATAACCAGCCAAAAAAAAAATAATGTAGATTTTAATATTACGGATTGCGAAAAGGTTTTTGGGGTTTCTGGTTAGTAAAATCTGAAACCAAACAACTGCATAAGTGTTCGCAAAAAAGCTAAGGGAATTCTTGGCTTCATACAAGAAGTATAAATAATAGAAGTCCTCAGGTTGTTCTTCAACTCTATGTATCTTTGGTTAGGCCTCATTTAGATTATGCTGCTCAGTTTTGGTCACCGTATTACAGAATGGACATAAATGCTCTGGAAAAACGTACAAAGGAGGATGACATAGTTGATCCCATGTATCAGAAATCTTCCCTATGAGGACGACTGAGGCCCTGAATTTGCACCTCTAGAAAGGTGTAAATTAGGGAGGATATGATTGAGCGTATAAATGGAAAACAGGAATTAATAAAAGGGATGTAAATTTGCGTGCTAAAAATATCTAGCCTAGACAGGACTCATAACAATAATTTTAAATTTTAAAAAATTCAGATTCAGGAAGGATAAGGAAAGCACTGGTTTGGTAACAGAGTTTTTGATGGGTGGATCAAACTCCCCAGTACCGTCATAGAAACTAAGATGTTGTGTAGTTAAATATAGGTTGGATAAATACGTGAGTGGGGGGGGTGGGTGCGAGTTGGACTTGACTAGCTTGTGCCGTGCTCTTCCCTTACCTCACTGGCTTAAGCCAGTGGGACCTGCCTCGCATAGGCCAGTAGGCCTGTTGCAGTGTTCCTTCTTTCTGATGTTCTTATAAATATATTGAACAATCATGGGGACATCACACATTCCTGTCTAAGATCTACTTTTACTGGGAAATAATCTCCCTCTCTCCTACACACTCTACTCTGAGCCTCACTATTCTCGTAAAAACTCTTCAGCGATTTCAATACTCTACCTCCTATTCCATACATTTGCAACATCTGCCACATTGTCGTCCCTATCCTGGAGTTTACCTGGAGAGAGTTCCGGGGGTCAACGCCCCCGCGGCCCGGTCTGTGACCAGGCCTCCTGGTGGATCAGAGCCTGATCAACCAGGCTGTTGCTGCTGGCAGCACGCAAACCAACGTACGAGCCACAGCCCGGCTGATCAGGAACTGACTTTAGATGCTTGTCCAGTGCCAGCTTGAAGACTGCCAGGGGTCTGTTGGTAATCCCCCTTATGTGTGCTGGGAGGCAGTTGAACAGTCTCGGGCCCCTGACACTTATTGTATGGTCTCTTAACGTGCTAGTGACACCCCTGCTTTTCTTTGGGGGGGATGGTGCATCGTCTGCCAAGTCTTTTGCTTTCCGTAGTGAGTGATTTTCGTGTGCAAGTTCGGTACTAGTCCCTCTAGGATTTTCCAGGTGTATATAATCATGTATCTCTCCCTCCTGCGTTCCAGGGAATACAGGTTTGGGAACCTCAAGCGCTCCCAGTAATTGAGGTGTTTTATCTCCGTTATGCGCGCCGTGAAAGTTCTCTGTACATTTTCTAGGTCGGCAATTTCACCTGCCTTGAAAGGTGCTGTTAGTGTGCAGCAATATTCCAGCTAGATAGAACAAGTGACCTGAAGAGTGTCATCATGGGCTTGGCCTCCTTAGTTTTGAAGGTTCTCATTATACATCCTGTCATTTTTCTAGCAGATGCGATTGATACAATGTTATGGTCCTTGAAGGTGAGATCCTTGACATGATCACTCCCAGGTCTTTGACGTTGGTGTTTCGCTCTATTTTGTGGCCAGAATTTGTTTTGTACTCTGATGAAGATTTAATTCCTCATGTTTACCATATCTGAGTAATTGAAATTTCTCATCGTTGAACTTCATATTGTTTTCTGCAGCCCAGTGAAAGATTTGGTTGATGTCCGCCTGGAGCCTTGCAGTGTCTGCAATGGAAGACACTGTCATGCAGTTCGGGTGTCATCTGCAAAGGAAGACACGGTGCTGTGGCTTGACATCCTTGTCTATGTCGGATATGAGGATGAGGAACAAGATGGGAGCGAGTACTGTGCCTTGTGGAACAGAGCTTTTCACCGTAGCTGCCTCGGACTTTACTCTGTTGACGACTACTCTCTGTGTTCTGTTAGTGAGGAAATTATAGATCCATCGACCGACTTTTCCTGTTATTCCTTTAGCACGCATTTTGTGCGCTATTACGCCATGGTCACACTTGTCGAAGGCTTTTGCAAAGTCTGTATATAAATTACATCTGCATTCTTTTTGTCTTCTAGTGCATTTAGGACCCTGTCGTAGTGATCCAATAGTTGAGACAGACAGGAGCGACCTGTTCTAAACCCATGTTGCCCTGGGTTGAGTAACTGATGGGTTTCTAGATGGGTGGTGATCTTGCTTCTTAGGACCCTTTCAAAGATTTTTATGATATGGGATGTTAGTGCTATTGGTCTGTAGTTCTTTGCTGTTGCTTTACTGCCCCCTTTGTGGAGTGGGGCTATGTCTGTTGTTTTTAGTAACTGTGGGACGACCCCCGTGTCCATGCTCCCTCTCCATAGGATGGAAAAGGCTCGTGATAGGGGTTTCTTGCAGTTCTTGATGAACACAGACTTCCATGAGTCTGGCCCTGGGGCAGAGTGCATGGGCATGTCATTTATCGCCTGTTCGAAGTCATTTGGCGTCAGGATAACATCGGATAGGCTTGTGTTAATCAAATTTTGTGGCTCTCTCATAAAAAATTCATTTTGATCTTCGACTCTCAGTCTGGTTAGCGGCTTGCTAAAAACTGAGTCATATTGGGACATGAGTAGCTCACTCATTTCCTTGCTGTCATCTGTGTAGGACCCATCTTGTTTAAGTAGGGCCCAATACTGGACGTGTGTTCTCGATTTTGATTTGGCATAGGAGAAGAAATACTTTGGGTTTTTTTTCGATTTCATTTATGGCTTTTAGTTCTTCCCGCGATTCCTGACTCCTAAAGGATTCTTTTAGCTTAAGTTCGATGCTTACTATTTCTCTGACCAGTGTCTCCCTACGCATTTCAGATATTATTGACCTCTTTTAGCCGCTCTGTTATTCTTTTCCGTCGCCTGTAAAGGGAGCGCCTGTCTCTATCTAATTTTACATCTACTCCTCCTTTTTTCTAGAGGAATAAGCCTTGTGCATACATCGAGTGCCACCAAGTTAATCTGTTCTAGGCATACGTTGGGGTCTGTGTTGCTTAGTATATCTTCCAGCTTATATCGGTTAGGACTTGGTTTACTTGGTCCCACTTTATGTTTTTGTTATTGAAGTTGAATTTGGTGAATGTTCCCTCGTGACTAGTCTCATTATGTCGGTCTGGGGCTCCACGCATACATGTCTGAACCTCAATTATGTTGTGATCTGAGTATATTGTTTTTGATATGGTGACATTTTATCAGATCATCATTGTTAGTGAAGATGAGGTCTAGTGTATTCTCCAGTCTAGTAGGCTCTATTATTTGCTGGTTTAAATTGAATTTTGTGCAGAGATTTAAAAGCTCGTGTGAGTGTGAGTTTTCATCAGAGCTGCCTCCTGGTGTTATTACTGCAACAATATTATTTGCTATATTCCTCCATTTTAGGTGCCTTAAGTTGAAATCCCCCAGGAGCAAGATGTTGGGTGCAGGAGCTGGAAGATTTTCCAGACAGTGGTCAATTTTTAACAGCTGTTCCTGGAATTGCTGGATGTTGCATCCGGAGGCTTGTAGACTACCACAAATGACTAGGTTTTGGTCTCCGACCTTTACTGCTAAAATTTCCACTACATCATTTGAGGCATTAAGCAGTTCTGTGCAAACAAGTGACTCTGCAATGTACAGGCCAACCTCCCCCCTTTTGCCTGTTCACTCTGTCACATCTGTATAGGTTTGTAACCTGGGATCCATATTTCGTTGTCCAAGTGATCCTTTATGTGGGTCTCAGTGAAAGCCGCGAACATTGCCTTTGCGTCTGCAAGCAGTCCACGGATGAAAGGTATTTTGTTGTGCCACAAAAACCTCTTTACCCTTTTTCTAAATACTGTTCATCTATATGTTTAATATATAATAATAATATAATATCTTTATTTACTACAAGTACATGTACAAGGTATACAGATCATAGCTGACATCAGTGACATACTAAATATACAGAAAGCTGCTTGTTATGCAGAGCATTTCGGGGCAAATTAGGTCAATTTTGTCCCGGGATTTCGACCTACGCCAGTCGACTACCACCCAGGTACCTATTTTGCTGATGGGTGAACATAGACAACCAGTATAAGGAAACACGCCAAATGTTTCAATCCTGGCCGGAAATCGATCCCGGACCCTCACAATGTGAAGCGAGAGCTATTGCCACCATGTCACAGTTTTTAAACACTTGGTCCACACACCCCCTACCCTTCCCAATGCCTCCTTGTTCATATGCTTTGCTACTCTCAGTCTTACTCCCTTAATTATTTCAATAATTACTCTACCATACACTTTACCAGGTATACTCAACAGACTTATTCCCCTATAATTTTTACACTCTCTTTTTGTCCCCTTTGCCTTTATACAAAGGAACTATGCATGCTCTCTGCCAATCCCTAGGTACCTTACCCTCTTCCATACATTTATTAAATAAAAGCACCAACCACTCCAAAACTATATTCCCACCTGTTTTTAACATTTCTATCTTTATCCCATCAATCCCTGCTGCCTTACCTCCTTTCATTCTACCCACTGCCCCACGAACTTCCCCCACACTCACAACTGGCCTCCTCACTCCTACAAGATGTTATTCTTCCTTGCCCTATACACAAAATCACAGCTTCTCTTTCTTCATCAACATTTAATAATTCCTCAAAATATTCCCTTCAACTTCCCAATGCCTATAACTCTCCATTTAATTTATAAATCTCCTCTCCTATTTTTAATTATAAAATCCATGGTTCCAAGGCTTTCTCAGCTTATTGATCTCACTCCAAAACTTTTTATTTTTAACAAAATTTGTTGATAACATCTCACCCACTCTCTCATTTGCTCTCTTTTTACATTGCTTCACCACTCTCTTAACCTCTCTTTTTCTCTCCATATACTCCTCCATCCTTGCATCACTTCTACTTTGTAAAAACCTCTCATATGCTAACTTTTTCTCTCTTACTACTCTCTTTATATCATCAGTCCTCCAGTCGCTCTTCTTACCTCCCGCTCTCACTTTTCTGTAACCACAAACTTCTGCTGAACACTCTAACACTATATTCTTAAACTTACCCCATATATCTTCTACCCCATTGCCTATACTCACACTACCCCATCTATCCTCCAGCAGTTGTTTATATCTTACCCTAACTGCCTCTTTTTTTAGTTTATAAACCTTCACCTCTCACTTACTGCTTCCATTTCCTTTGTATACCATCTACCTTTTACTCTCACTGTAGCTACAACTAAAAAGTGATCTGATGTATATGTGGCCCCTATATAAACATGAGCATCCTAAAGTCTACAGAACAGTCTTTTGTCTACTAATTCATAGTTTAACAAACTACTGTCATTACGCCCTATAGCTTATCTTGTATACTTATTTATCCTCTTTTTTTTTCTTAAAATATGTATTATTTTTTACCAAACCCCTCTCTATTCAAAGTTCAATCAAAGGGTCCCCATTATCATTTACACCTGGTACCTCAAAAATACCTACTACACCCTTTCTACATGTTTCTCGTACTTTGAGATTTAGGCCCCCTGCCACAATTACTCTCACACTCGCTCAACATCTCCCACAAATCTCTCTCTCTCTTTCCTCCTTATATTTAATTGGGCGGATTCACATAGCACGTCATAGACCAGTGGTTAACACACTGTCCTGCGAAATTTAGGATTCGTTTGCCATGGGTTCGAACCCCATCATTTCTGTGATTTCAATTGCTATGTAAAACAAAATTACTCAATATCAAGACGAAAAAGATATATTTACTTTCACACCAAAATATCCAAAACAATATTTCTGAGTTGATGGTAAGTCTATGTAAAATATCAATAGGCTTTGATTGCGAGTATAATGACTTAAATGTTTGATGTTATTTTTTCACTGAGGTAAATTATACTCAACAGGAAGAATGCGGTGCTCATTAATGTTGGTCGAAGCAATATTATCAGCGAGGAGGAGATTGTGAAAGCGTTGGACAATGGATGGATATCAGCAGCAATATTAGACGTTTTTGAAAAGGAACCATTACCACCAGAAAGTCTTCTGTGGAGACATCCTAAGGTTTCCTGTTCATTTTTTTGTATTGCTAATACCGGTACATTTCCATTTAATGTAGGAAACATATTGAATATCTACATTAAATGCTTAATTTCGACAAACATGGAAGAACAACATCCTGCAGAACATGCAACATGACTTAACAAAATTAAGAATTTGACACATATGCAACATCTGTGTATCTTTATTTGTAGACGTTTTCGCCATCCAGTGGCTTTATCAATTCATATTCAATGAAATAATGGGAGTTAGTATCGTAGTCTTGAGGACTCTGAAGCACAAGCTTGAAGTTTGGTACTTATATACTGGCGTCAGGTGAGGGACGTGTAGCAAAGGCATTGTCACTGGTAGGCGGGATTTAACAGTGGAAGTAGATCATACACAAGGGAAGGTCCAGTAGTATTTAAAAAGGTTGTGAAGATGTCCTCTAAATCAAGATTCCATGATGTTGCAGTGTCTGACAGGTTGTACATAGAGGGTATACAATACCGACAAGATGAATTAGAGACATGTACAACTGGGTATTTTTATTTGTAGACGTATCGGCATCCACTGACTTCACTACTACAAATCCAAGGATATAATGGGAAGACTGTAGAACTATATACAGAAGACGAGGTATCAGTCCCTCATCCTAGGAGTTGGTTAAGAGTACCCTAGTCTTGAAGAATCGAATAAGGTTGAAGACTGACTCTTATTCTGGCGTCAGGTGAGAGACGCAACACACGAAGGCATTATCATTTGTAAGTGGGATTCCTCAGTGGAAGTAAATCCTGGCCCATCCATTGTGTATGATTTACTTCCACTGGGTCATCCTGGCCCATCCTTTGTGTATGATTTACTCTCACTGGGCCATCCTGGCCCATCTTTTGTGTATGATCTACTTCCACTGAGGAATCCCACTTACCAATGACAATGCCTTCGTCTGTTGCACGTCTCTCACCAGAATACGAGTCAGTCTTCAAGCCTATACTTTCGATTCTTCAAGACAACGGTACTCTTAACCAACTCCTAGGCTGAGGGACTGATACCTCGTCTTCTATATATAGTTCTACAGTCTGCCAATTATATCCTTGGATTTGTAGTGATGAAGCCACTGGATGGCGAAACATAAGCAAGTAAAAATACCCAGATGTTACACATGTGTCTACGTTATGCAGAAAAATGCTGGAATTACCTATGAGCTAAAGCCTTGTCTAAGGGCAAAGGTAAAAGTTACACATATCTCAGGCAGAAACAGGCCACTCAAGGCTATCCCAGTCAAAGCAGAAAGCGCTAAACCAGCATTTATCACTTCAGTGGGTTGGTTATCAGAGGGTAGACAAAATTCCTAGTTAGGAAATAAAATATTTATTAGGGATAGCACTATATACGCACTCTAGAAAACCACCTTCATATATCTCTTCTTCTAAGCTCCCAAATAACGGTACACAAGAAACAGACGGCTGGAGAGTCCAGCAAAACATAAGCAATGCCAGGCCTTCCCTACTCTACTAAACCCCCATTACCTCTTATGTCCTCACTCTTCTCGCAGTCCCTGATCATATCAGAGCCTACGTGAGCATAATGGTAAACCATAAAAGAGCTTATGGCTCGAGATGCCTAACTAAATGAGTACAAAACTACAAAACGTAGCTTAAATTGACGGCATCTCAGACGCCAGCCTTCATTCCATGCTGCCTTCACGTGACTCCCCTAAGCCACGCTTACCCGTTAACCAAAACACAGTTGGAAAATAAATCCCTGGCAGGATTTCCTTACATTTACAGTTTAAAGTGCTCTACAGTACCCCAAGTGCACATTATGAATTATAAAATTAAGCTTTACAATTATAATATTCATACTGTTATGGTACGCTTCCCCACTATATATACATTACAATGTCATGCAGAGCCCTGCATTACACCCCAACTCCAGACCATAGGTCTCACTCTGCTAGCGGGATCCCCACAGACACCGCTAGGCAAAAGGCAAAAGAAAGAAAATAAATCCCACATTAAGGTCAGAGGCAACGGGCAAAATGATAACTGGGGAATGACCACCATACAATCATGGCCTTTTGGTACTACAAATATGCAATATTAACAAACTGAGGTTACTAGACTGCAGACATGTGAAACTCGCCGAACATGAAAGTGATCAAGTTCTATGCCAAACGAGCCCACAGTCACGCTCTTAGACAATTGTGTTAGGAGAAGGCACCATCACAACACAGCACTGGCCAGGCACTGGCGTTGATGCATTTTACCTAAATTACATCAAGCAACCTTATAACATAGCAAGTTAGCTTGGTACATAAGTGTCCCTGGGGAATGCCATTTTGTGAAGAAAACACAAACGCTCAGTATGTTGCACGACAGACCAAACTATATGTGACACCAAAAAAATTTAAACAGTATATTTTCCAGGAAGAGTGCAAAGAAAGAGAAATAAAAATTTTTAAACATGTTAAATTCTACTTAGAAAGAAACATAACATTATGACCCCCATCCCACAGCAATCTCTAGTAAGCAAAGCTGGTTACCCATGACACACCTCTGCGAGAATCAGGAGAGCACAGGAGAGGGAAAATATCAGGGCCCAAAAACCGGGTGAATAGTCACATTATTTTTTGTTGGTGGGACTGTGGCCGTAAAACAAGAGTCATCACTGAAGACCCTCAAAAGGTGGACCTTCCAGGCCAGCACCTACATGTCATTCCAAGGACCCTGGAGTCACCCCAGTGGTGATCCAAAAGGGAAAAATTAAAAAGAGCCCTGGAGAACCAAAACGCCCCGGATCATGAGACATGACCCAAAAAGTGAAGGGCATCACTGCCAGCCCCACATTCACCAAAACGTTTAGATCCAACAGCCCCTATACCAACATAAAACACAGGTGAAGCGTCTCAGCCAACACCTAAAAAAAAAAATGTAGCATACCTTACTTAGACATGGCACCTGATGTGACTACCCCCCCCCCCCCCCCATACACACTAGGGAATTCTGATACCTCCAACTCCAGCTCAACCTTCTCTTCTCCTTTGGGTGGTCCAAGGTTCCATCTACTCATCTACCACAAATCGCTACAAAACAAGAATAGATAAGTGATCTGTACACTACATCATGTACTTTAAACATGAGACAAGGCATCAGCAACCACATTCTCCGCTCCCTTCACATAATGAATCACAAGGCCCACCTCGTCAGTCTCTGATTGTGGTTCCTCATGAAGTGAAGGAAATGTAAGGGATTATGGTCACTACACAGTTGCAGGGTGAACTGATGATGATACACCTCAAAATGTTGCACTGCCAACACTAAAGCAAGAGCCTCGTTTTCTATGGTGGCATAGTGTTGTTGGCGTTTCTTCAGTTTTGCCGAAAAGTAGCTGACTGGTAATAATTGTCCCGCTACTTCTTGCAGTAACACAGCCCCAATACCAGTATCACTGGCATCTATTTGTAGAGAAAATGGCAATGTGAAATTAGGACTAGCCAGCACAGGAGCACTAGTAAGCAGCACTTTTAATGTTCAAATGTCCTCTGACACTTCTTATCCCACACAAATGTACGCTTGGGGCTAGTCAGGTCTGAGTGGAGAGAACACCTTTGACAGATTTGGACAGAACTTTCTATAAAATGCCACCATGCCCACAAAACGCACAACTTCCTTTCGGTTCTTTGATACAGGGTAATTGTCTATATCCTCAATCTTGGCATTTACTGGGGCCACTTTCCCCTGGCCAATAACATGTCCTGGAAAATAAGACACATAGGCAACAGTTAGGCATCTTTATTTCAAAACGTTTCGCCTACACAGTAGGCTTCTTCAGTCGAATACAGAAAGTAGGCAGGAACAGTAGAGATGTGGAGACGATGTAATCAGTCCATCACCCTTGAAGTCGTAGATTTGAGGTTGTCAGTCCCTCAGCCTGGAGAAGTTCAGTTCTATAGCCAGGAACTATCTGAAGATCAAGCGACAGTGCGGAGACTTAAATACTGTCGGAAGGAGAGGTGCGGAGTAGTAGTAGTAGTAAGAATGTAGCCACTGAGAGGTCACGTCCCTCTCAGTGGCTACATTCTCACTACTACTACTACTACTACTCTGCACCTCTCCTTCCGACAGTATTTAAGTCTCCGCACTGTCGCTTGATCTTCAGATAGTTCCTGGCTATGGAACTGAACTTCTCCAGGCTGAGGGACTGACAACCTCAAATCTACGACTTCAAGGGTGATGGACTGATTACATCGTCTCCATATCTCTACTGTTCCTGCCTGCTTTCTGTATTCGACTGAAGAAGCCTACTGTGTAGGCGATACGTTCTGGCATAAAGTTGCCTAACTGTTGCCTATGTGTCTTACCTACCAACCTGTCGGTATTGTATACCATTTTGATATGTCCTGAGTAGTGTAACCTTGTCGATCTAGGAACACTGCCGGATTCCGGGATAATGACCATGGAAAAGAATGTGATAATGGCGGGTCTGCATAACCTTAGGGCTGTCAGGGTACAAGTTTAATATGTTTAATCATCCCCCAAGGGGATAGAGAGACTTATTTCTGTGTATTACTAAGTATAAGAAGGTAGATAATGATCACTTCTGACTCCCCCAACTCTATCACTCTGATAGATGGGAGAGGCAGTACAAAGGATTCAGGGACTGGGTAAAGCTTGCAATCTCCGAGGGAGTTTCCCCCGGTCACTGACGCAAGTGCTACTTCTTCCCAACACCGACTGGTTCAAAGAATGAGGTAATGGAAGACAGCTTAGCCTCGAACTGTCAGAGGAGTTAATAACTGGGTGGGGTCACCACGCATCCCCCAAAGGGGATAGAGAAGTTTATTTCCGTGATGGGAGGCTAGTACAAAGGATTCAGGTGCCTGGGTACGACTTAATAATTGGGGTGGGTCTCTGAGGGAGTGTTGCAGCCAGCCTGCTTCTTTCGGGGTCATCGTGTGATTTTCTGGCGCGCTCGCTCTCCGGGTACATCGGGGGCATCGTGTGAAAAAAAAAGGGTAATAACCTAATTTTTTAAAGGGTGAAAAAAAAAAAGTCTGTTGAGGTCAACTGCCGCAGCAGTGCTGGACAAACTGCGACCTGAAGCGCCCCTGACAAGCAGTCGGAGAAGGAAGGAAAACCCACGACGTGAGAGTAAAATGCTGGAGATGGATAAAGCCAAGCAAATGAGTAAAGACAGCAGATGGAGTAAAGACAGCAGCTGGAGTAAAGACAAGCAGATGGAGTAAATGCAATGATATGTACCTGAAAGGAAATCATTTTCGACGGGATTATCAATCTTACAAAAGTGAACTAGGAGTAGCGCAGTCCATCATCTAACCACAAAACTTGCCACAGTTTCGCCCGTTGCTCGCGCTAAAAACAAACTTTGCACTGCTTTTGCCCTTTTGTAAGTGAATAATTAAAAAAATTGTCAAACTCTGATTTTTATTTTACATAATAACTATAAATAACTATCTTCTCTAGTCTAAACATATATATAAATAGAAACATATCGCACCACTTAAAGCCTCTCCCCTCTGAGAGTGGGTAAGAGGAAAATATATATGTCAAAGTTCCTATAAGAGCTCTATCAGCACAAAGGTCCTTCCTAGATGACCTTTCCCACTGCTTTAAGCCTCCCCACCTGGAAAGATCTAGCAGCTGCAAGAATTTACACATACCGAGTACCCGGAAAGAACCTTATTTTTGCTGAGGTACGGGCGCGAAGCAACATCCTCGGAGACCAGCTACCCTCCATTACGCGTCTTTAAACCCAGCATTGTTGTGAAAGTAGCACAGTTCGTCAGTGAGTTGCAGAACCGGGGGAAACTCCCTCGGAGATGGCCAGCTTGTACCCAGTCACCTGAATCCTTTGTACTGCCTCTCCCATCTACAGAGTGATAGAGTTTTGGGGAGTCAGAATTGACATTACCTACCTCTTATACTTAGTTAATACAACAGAAATAAGTCTCTCTATCCCCTTGGGGATGATTAAACATATTAAACTGTTACCCTTACAGCCCTAATGGTTTATGCAGACCCCCCATTATCACATTCTTTTCCCACACTCATTATCCTGGAATCTACCACACCCGTCCACCCAATCCTTTTTCTAACTTCTGTTCCTAACTTAGTAATGCATTGGAATAAGTCTCTCATCCCCTTGGGGATATTAAACATATAAACTTGTACCCTGTCCAGCCCAAGTCATCAGACCCCCCATTATTCACTTTCTTTTTCATGGGCCATTATTCCTGGAATCCGCAGTGTTCTTCTAGATCGACGGGAATATACACTATGGTTAGTGATTAAGGATATGAATGAGGAACATTGGTTTAATGATGTTAGAATGTGCAGTGAGACATAGTTAATGATTGTAAGAAAGGCGAAGTGAGAAATTGTTAGTGAGTAAGAATATAGGAAGGAGACATGTCAGTGATGTACGAATGTGAGGAAGTGAGACATTGTTAGTGATGTAGAATATGGAAAGGGAAACATTTGTCAGTGATGTATGAATGTGGGAAGTCTGAGACATTGTTTAGTGATGTAAGAAAGTGAATTTTTGACATTGTTAGACATGTAAAATGAAGAAGTCTGAGAACATTGTTAGTGATGACAAGAGTGGGAAGTCTAAAGATATTGGTAGTGCTGTTAGAAGGTGGGAGGTGAGACATTGATTGTGATGTAAAATTGGGAAGTGAGACATTTTTAGTGATTGTAAAAGAGGAATTGAGACATTGTTAGTGATGTAAGAATTGGGAAATAGGCATAGTTAGCGATGTAAAATGTGGGAAAGTGAGACTTGTTTGTGGACGTAAGAATATGGGAAGTGAGACATTGTTTAGTGAGTGTAGAATGTGGGAAGAGAGAAACATTGTTAGATGATGTAAAATGTGGAAAGCTGTGCATTGTTAGTGATATAAGAATGTGGAGAGACGCAGACACTGTTAGGATGAAGAATGGGGAAGTGAGACATTGTTATGAAGTAAGAATGTCGGGAAGTCTGAGACATTTAGTTACGTATGAATGGGGGAAGTGAGAACATTGTTAGTGATGGGTAGAGGGGGAAGTCTGGACAGTGTTAGGGAACGACAATGAGTGGAAGTCTAAGATATTGTGAGTGATGTGAGAATAGGGAGAGAGACATGGTTTGTGATGTAAGAAGGGGAGGTGAGACAAGGTGGAGTGATGTTAAGAATGAGGAAAAGGAGACTTTGTGATGTATGTAAAAATGCGGGAAATGAGGCCATTTTACGATGTAAGAATGTGGGAAAGTGGACAAATTGTTTGTGAACGAAGATTTTTTTAATGGGGGAAAGGAGACATTGTTGTATGAGTAAGAATGTGGAAGTCTGAAATTGATAGAGACATAGTGGCAAGTTCCAATCTGTGTACAGAGCTAAATTTCGGGGCTTGTTCCTAGAGTGTCTATAAGAAGCCATAAACTTTTATAGAGTCTAGATTCTTCTGGAGAAGACCACCATTTGCGAGAAAACCTACACATTTCCCGCGTGGTGAGAGTTTTCGAATGTTTGCGTAGGCAGCGCCTCAGTCATGCAAGAACATAAAGCGAATTAAAATCCCGTTATAGTAAAAATTTACTTACTAATTTTTCTCATCAAAATTGATTAATGAACTGGTTATTGGCTTTGAGACAAACGTCCTAACTGCAGTCGTGAAGCCGCCTCTTATATTAGACTGTATGATTTTATAAACTCCGAATCAGTAATTAATTCTAATTCCACTCCACTGTTTTTTTAAGAAAGCATCCTAGCAAAACCGGGGAAGAGAAACGTAGTGAACAACATCTAGATTATATATCTTGTATAATTATCTCCTATGCAGGTGAATATGGCAGCCAGAAGCCTACATCCCAGCTGAGATAGACTAGGAGATAGTCTCCTAGAGTTTGACAAGCTTTTTCTCCCAAAACCAATGACAAGATCGAATTCCGTTCTTGCTAATATGCATCTTAGACAGAGAACTGTAGAAAGCTCTTTTTTTGGGGGAAAAGTCCTTCTCTCGAGCCTTTCTGGGAGCTGCAATATTCATAAATACGGAAACACTTGTTGTCCGTTAATAAGCATCCCACTTTCGGGGGTAGATGACTTATCATCGCCCCTGTGAATTTTCAAGGGTGATTTTGAAGCTATATGCGCCTGAGCAGAAACTAGCCAAACCAGCGAGGACAAGAAGGCTATACTATCCTGTAAACTTAGAGCTCCTATTTCTACCTTAGGAATTTATTTCCCTGTTTCATTATAATCATTGATTGGGGCTTTAACACTTAGTTCTTTAATTATCAAAGCCATTAATCATATGATAAGGTTTCTGAATAATAACAGCAAATATTTACCGAATTTTACTCCTTAAAATTTGCAATTATTGCAGATTGCTCCTAAATAAGTTAGCCTTAGCATTAGGATGGTCATGATCCTCAACCTTTGTTTGGTAAGAGTAAAGTCCTGATGTCAGAAGTTGCATTCTATTTTGTTCTTCTGTATGGCAAAATGTATATAGCTGCTCCCTGGTCATATGAAGCGGATAACAGGGAGTGTTCATCTTTTAATCCAATCCCAAAAGAACTGAAGTCTATCATACATTTGGATCAATACACTGTACCCCCCGATGGACACACTATCATATAGTGTTATTCTGTCTATCACTATATAAGCCCATAAGCTATAGCTACTGCTAAGCTGTTATTACCCCCCCCCTCTGGCTTACGATATCGAGGTAAAGCTTTCTAAATCCACAAAGGCAGTAGGAAGGCAAGTAGCCCCTTTGAGTATTTTTGAGATTGCAAACGCTTCCAGCTGGGGGTAAAAATTCAAAACTATTTTGTTTGGTTGTCGAATGAATTTGAAGTGAGTTTTTAATTGCAAATGTCAAATATATTCACTTAAACAATTCAAGCAAAAGTGCTTATTGCGTGAATGTTTTCTGGAAAAATTCTCTTCTATTTCTGGAAGTGTTTGATTAAGCACATGAGTCTTTCCCAACAATTACAGGGCACCTACCAGTGAATAATTATTACTATCCCCGACGACATAAGTAACATGATAGTCCCTTCATGAATTAAGCAATAAATAAATATTGATATTTTGTGTCAGACTCAGTTTTGGGATAGTCAATTCCACTGGACAGGGATAATCATCTCGAGTAACTTGACAAATTTCTGAGGCTATCACCTCTAGATAATATCGTCTGATTTAATACCAGCCCCGCCCATGTCGACGACAGAAAAAGGCCGCCAGACATTGAATAAAACAGCTATTTTTTTACTCCTCTCGGGTAATATCTGATTTTTCTTTCCACTCTAAAGATGTGGGATGATTCTATTATAGTACTCCTATTCCACGCACTCCATTCTTGCATATTACAATTTGAAACCCTTTATATAATCTAGTATGAAGCCTGACCCTCGCCCGATGAAATTTCAGTTTCTTAATCGTGCTAAGGTACTCCCGCCATGACCGTAAGCCGAGATATATCATCTCGGGTAACTAGTTGCGCGGAGAAAAGTTATATGAATGCTCACGACTGTCATCCTCTCCCATAGCGACTGTCCTGCGCAAAATTAAGGCTCAGTTTCGGCATAAATCCTAAGACATTTTCATAAGGCTGCGTCCTGATAGAAACAGTGTAAAATGCAATATTGCTGTATAAATGTTGTTGCAAGACTGAAGAAATAATATGGGGTCGTGCTTATGAAGCCAGATTGAATATTTTGATTCGGGTGGAAGTTCCTTGAAAACATTCCGACTGATGCGTTATGTGAGGTTCCTCTGAAATGAAATCGTCTCCCATTTCAGTCTCTTCCTCATCTGAACGAAATTTTTTTTTACCTGAAGTGAACCTTCGCTTAGCAGAGGAGGGGGAACCCAAGAAAGAGTAGTAATGATCCTTGGAAGAGGAGCTGTCACTTGTGGCGGCTGGTCTCCATCCACTGGGACCGGCAATCGGCTCGACTTGCTCTTGTGGGAGTGTTACGGTCGAAGATTCCGTCGGAGGACACTGACTGATCTGCATAATATAATTAGCGAAAGTTATTTATTATTCTTTTGTTTTAGTGTCATACTAGGCTAATTGTAATTCGAGCGAGAAGCTAAGCAATCTATGGAATATATGCAGTTCTCAAAATTATTTTTATTCTTGTTAGTGAGATACTTTATAAACATATCTTAAAAAATGTTTGACTGTTAATAAAAATAATTGATTAAGAAAAGAGCGCTCACCTCTTTCTTCCTGGCCCGCCCCCCGGATCATCTGCTTGGAGTATTGCCCCGCCCCAACTGTTGGAAAAAATTATTATTAGCTCAAAGACTTATTTCATTATCTGAAAATAGCAGTTTTAAGAAAACATCAATTCAGAGCAATAACCTGGTAATCTCACCTGTCACGCATACTCCTGCGATAAGCTGTGACATTCGCTACAACACACGTGATAGCCCGCAGAAACTACAGGAATGTATATGAGCTGCACCTGAGGGTATAATCGCCCGCATTAGGTGGCATCTGCGAGCTGGGTGCCGAGCCATAAGCTGTTAAATAACAACACCCTCACACATATTTCCATAAATAATTTAAATTATAGATAATATTTTAATCTCCCATAGATAGAGAAGTTTTGTACCTCCTCTAATCTAAGCTGGTAACTTTTCTTGAGTGGCGGAAGACCACCTTTCGCCCTAACGAAAAGGTGAGCGTATTTATAGCTCACTTTAGATAGTGTGCTCAAATTGCTTAATTGTCCCCAAAGCAGGGTAAGGTATTTTCACATCAGTCTCTCTCTATTTCACGAGAATCTTTAAACAAAAATCTCTGCAAGTCTATATATTATAAATATAATCTAGAAAAGATTTTCTTATTGTCAATAAAGTAAGAGGGATAAAATCTGGGAAGAACTCTTTTTCCCAACGAAAAAATAAGAATTTAGACACGTGCAAGTAGGGAGGATTATGTAAATTGCCATAGTCATGTGAATTTCCCATTTGTATAAACCGAGGCGCCGAGGCCAGTAATGGATTAAATTATAGATACTGTCCATCGCCAAAAACTAAATATTCTTAAAAATAATAATAATAATATATTTTCTTTCCCCAAATGAAAAATAAATAAATAAATAAATAAATAATTAGCCATCACTTGGCAGAAAGTGCGCGCCTGCTGCTCGTTGTCTGTGACCTCCATGCTACCCAACCGCCACCTGCCGTAGTGGCCCCGCCCGAGAAGTGAAAACGCGTAATATCCAACGACCTTCACTGTCTGTCGGGCTTTTTTCTATGGTCTTCTGCGGGAGAAGACATGCTGGCATTGTTATCTTCATCTCCGAGGGATAAACTCCCCCCTCCCCATCTGCTTTGAACTAAAAAAAGAATGTTTTATATAAGATGATTCTTCCACAAAAGGCTCATTGAGATGGGAAGATGGACAAGGTCTGTACCTTACAGAGGAAGATTGAATATTTTCATAAGAGCCTGCAAGAATACTTGTTTGCTGGTTTTTAGCGGAGCAGGCAGAGCATCTAGTGGAGCGTTTATGTAAAAAATATGCCGGTATTCTTTCGCAGAGAATAATATTTCCAGTCTGGAAGATAAAACTCACCCGTTGAAACAAATCACCTCTCTTTGGAAAAATTCATTTTAAGTGAAAGTCTCAATTAACCCGGCGGATTACCAAAGCCCCTTGAGACAAGACAATACTCTCTATATATACTGATGACCTTATTTAATGCAAGCAGTATAAGAGAGTGCTATATAGCTAATATATTTTACTAGAGGAAGACACGAGCAAATTACGTAAGTCCTATATCTCAAAATTTTTTCCACAAGAAAATACGCTCGCACGATCACCTTAATTGTAGCCAATATATTTATTAAGACAACGAGATCTGTCTCAGTTGGGAATTCCGGGCGACAAATTTATGGAAAAAATTCTAGCCCCGAAATTTGTTTGAGATATCTCGTCACTCACTGCGGATAAAAATACGCTTAATCCTCTGGTTGATTTAACCGCTCCAAGGAAATTCAATACGAAGCTTCATTACCGAGAAGGCAACTGTGAAACTGTATACCACTGGTAAAACAAAATGCCTTAAATTCACATAAAAAGAAAAATTATAGAAAAAATAGATAGAAACGTCAAAAGCCCCGGTGGCTTTACTGGGAATGTTAACAAACTTTTAGAGCAGCTGGAGAAAACGCCTCTATTACTTAGAAAGACGTAGTAGATTATCTCTCTTCTCAGAGGGCCTATACTTTGCATAAATTCAGCTCTGCAAGTTTCCCCAGAACGGAAGTCATAGCCGCTGCCCCTTCGCATTATACTCAACCTGCGACTTGGCGGACATGACTTTATTACATTCCCACAATGGCGGCATTAAATATATTTGTTATGCATTGAAGTCCTTTTTCAAAGGCTAATGAAGGCGGTAGGACAAGTCAGAAAAAACTCAAAAAGCGTCTTGTCAGCCTTAACGAATATTATAGAAAAGCCCCACCTTCCGTGAATGTTCGAGATTACACACGACAGAGGGGCCGAGTTTATAATCGTCCTCTCCTGAATACCTAAAAAAAAAAAAATATTAAATTAATACAGTACCTTCTCGAACACTAAGGCTGCAATAGGCGAACGAGCTATTCGCAAACGCTTTAAAGCATAGAAGCTGACCGCTATATACTTTAACAAATTCCTTAAAATATATAGCGGTATTACCATCGCCATAGTAGAAACTTACAACACAACTCCTCACACCTCTCTCAAGACAGTCAAACTCCACAACAAGTGCACTTCCTGAGTCTTGAAGTCCTCGAGACATTTCTCGCAGTACTAGTCCACGACGGACTCCTGGAGCCGCATGGCGGATAACTAGCACCGGGGATATTCACAAGAGGTTATTGGCCTCAAAACACTGAAGAAATTTTTAAAATCCAATCGGTTGATAATTCCGCAAAGTAATCCCCTCATATTCTCATTATCGACCTGAGCGGGAAAAAATACTCGCAATTTACACTCAGGAATTAATAGAAACATCTCTACCTGAATTTTTTTCCCATACAATATTGAGACGGAGAAGAAAACTGACGCAGTAGAGATAATCTGTAAGCTGGGTGGGTTATCCCGAAGTGCAGATAGCTGGGTGCACGAGAAGGACATGCAAAAATGTCAGACAGAGGGTAAGCCCCTGGGCAGTGCAACACAGAGAGTTATTAATATTAATTAAACAAACTTCCAGCTTAAAGTCGCAATCGTATTATTAAGAATTAAAAAAAATTAATTGCATATCTGAGATATTAACTAAATTTTCTAAGAAAAATCTAACAGTAGAACCGAAACCATTTAGAGAGACATTCTCACCGTTGCCCGAAACGAACATCTCACTTTATAAAAAAAAAATATTCTTCTTTCGAAGCGTGGAGGAGCCATCTTAACTACACTCATACCTCGTTCAGCGTGGAGAGCCATCTTAACATACACTCTTACCTCTGGTCAGCGTGAGAGCTTCTTAACTACACTCCTTACCTCTGTCAGCGAGGATGCCATCTTAACTACCCTCTTACCTCTGGTCAGCGGAGGAGCCATCTTAACTACACTCTTACCTCCTGTCAGCGGGAGGAGCCCATCTTAACTACACTATACCTCTGGTCAGCCGTGAGGAGCCATCTAACTACACTCTTACCTCTGGTCAGCGAGGAGGAGACCATCTTTAACTACACTCTTACCTTCTGGTCAGCGTGGAGGAGCCATCTAACTACACATCTTACCTCTGGTCAGAGCGGGAGGAGCCATCTTAACTACACTCTACCTCTGGTCAGGCGTGGGAGGAGCCATCAACAACACATCTTACCTCGGGTCAGCATGGAGGAGCCATCTAACTACACTCTTACCTCTGGTCAGCGTGAGGAGCCATCTTAACTACACCTTACTCTGGTTCCAGCGTGAGGAAGCATCGTAACTACACTCTTACCTCTGTCAGCGTGGAGGAGCCATCTTAACTACACTCTTACTCTGGTCTCAGCGTGGAGGAGCCTCTAACTACACTCTTACCTCTGGTCAGCGTGGAGGAGCCATCTTAACTACACTCTTATACCTCTGGTCAGCGTGGAGGAGCCATCTTAAAACTACACTATTACTTCTGGTCCAGCGTGAGGCGCCATCTTAACTACACTCTTTACCTCTGTCACGTGGAGAGGCCATCTTAACTACAATCTTACCTCTGGTCAGCGTGGAGGATGCCATCTTAAATACACTCTTACCCTCTGGTCCAGCAGTGGAAGGACCCATCTTAACCTACACTCTTACCTCTGGTCAGCGTGGAGACCATCGTAACTACACTCTTACCTCTGGTCACATGGAGGACCACTTAACTACACTCTTACCTCTAGTCAGCGAGGGAGGAGCCACTTAACTACACACTTACCTCTGGTCAGCGTGGGTGGAGCCATCTTAACTACACTCTTCCCTCGGTCAGCGTGGAGGACCAGCTTAACTACACTCTTACCTCTGGTCATCCCATCTGATTAGTAGTTTTTAAAAGTAAAAACTAATCGAAATGGTGGTAAAGGAATTTTGTCTCATTCCCTCGGCTAACCGCCGAAAAATATATTTTTAAAAATGGAACAAATATCTTTACCCACATCCAAGTGCGCGAATCTCCTTTTCCCCGCCTTCGCAGAAGCACGCAGACCACCACATGGTGCTAAGGAATGAATCTCCAGCCCCTCTCGAGAGTGAAAGTGAAACCAGTCCAAAGCAAGGATGAGAAGGGCAGGACCGGCCCCAGCGTAGCAACTCGCCCTCAATCCAAAGGGTAATTGCCACTTTCGAGCCACCACCTCCCACGAGCGGCACCCCGTCCGAACCTCTTGTTGAGACTGGTGATCCCCACCATTAAAAAACAAATAAGCTCCGCATCGCTGTAATGGTAAGCACCACGCGGCGGTGGCGGTGGGTGCGGCAGTGGCGGCGCAGCGGCTGCGGCGGCTGCAGTGGCGGCGCACAACGCGGTAGTTGCAGCGACGAGTCTAAGAGTAAAAAAAAAAATCCGAAACATAAAATAATAGTCAATAAATAAACTCCCACCCGAAATCCTTTTATCTTTATATCAAGAAAAAACAACAGTCTTTCTCTTCTCTCTCGCCTGAGGACTCTTCCCACTTAAATGAAATAGATTGAGCTGTATTTCACGAGAGAAGAATCGCCATAACGCGAAATCCCTGCTGATCGTTTCATGAATAAATTTCTTTTATTCGCTGGGATTAAAGAGTATTTTATTCCCCCATACCATAATTTAAACAACTTACAAATCATAAATCTTTGACAATCATCGAGCGTACATCGATAAAAAACTTTTGCCCGTTGTAAGGGAATAGTACCCGTATTTATTAGAGCCAAGAGTTATAAAAAATCACAAGGCGAGAAACAATGAATAGGCGGTTTATTTTTTATAGTTAAAAAGAGCGCGGAAAAAAAGCCGCTCTGGCTAGCCAATTGATAATTTAAGCTTTTATAAAGTCGAGAGAAGAGCTTTGGCCGCTTTAGTACATACTGGGACAGATAAGACAAGAATTCCTTCTCGAAGTGCTATCATAAAAAAAAAAAAAAATGGGACCAGCCAATCATTAGTTGATTTATCCCAGAGAATTAATCGCCCGTTAATGAAAAAGAGAAAAGGACCCCAGGGGCGGGGATATGGTACATCAATAACGGCAACAATAATTTATCAGCAAGTTGTTACAAGCATTTCGTGTGATAAAAAGTTTATGGGCAAAACCTACGAAACCCCTTCGAAGTCAATGCCCGCATGAGCAATTTAACTAAGACTGTTGATGATAATAAAATTATAATGAAAATTTTTAATCAAAAGAACTGACGGCTAAATCAGACCTTAGAATATGCTACGCATGATTTCCGGATATGATAGAAAGCTTTTGAAGGGCCCAAAGCTTGTATAAGCACCGTTAGACGAATGTCGACCTAGAGCAGTCCCCATGACCCTACGCAACCCACCCGCAGGAGTGGAGGCTCCACAGCACGGTATTTAAACCCCGCCGACACGTACCATAAACATTATCCGACTCACTCCCATCACGAGGACGCTAAGAACCCAACTGTTGACGAAATGGAATATAATTTCCAGTAATTGGTCGGGGGAATAACGGGCGAAGAATCCTGGAATTATGGGGATTGTATCGTGTATCCCAACAATGCTATTTTGTTGTGGGGGTTTTTGTGTGTGGTTGGGGGGGGGGGGGGGGGGGTGGTGGTGGGGGGGGGGCTGTCTGCTCGTCCTATGAGCCGGCTCTTTCACTCTGGAAAAATATCCATTTTCCAAAATTGGAGGAAAAGCGCTAATCCTCGTGAACCGTGCATAGGCTGCATAATCGGGCACACCCGGGAAATTGTCCTAAAATCACCCCCACCATGCACAACACCCTCCGATGACAGGCCCGGAGGATTTGTTTTATGACCGCACAACCTTCCCTTTGCAGCGCTAATATGCCAGTTCTCAGCGGTCCTTGTCTGAAAAAATGAAAATTGCGCAACACAAATAGAGCGTAGTCTCACACAGCATTATGTACGCGTTTTGAGCAGGGCACGTGAACAGAATCGACGAATTTGTTTAAATTAGTCTGTGTCCCTGGGACGGCGGTGATAGCCAATGGCAACATCAAACGGGTAATTTACCCCAGTACATTGGCATGAGCAAAAAACAGGCCGATGGAAGCACACTGGCGAATATCTCCCTCTCATTAACATATTTCAGACATATTACGAAACGGAACTTCAGAATGCTTGCTCGTACCGTCAGTGACCCCAACTTTGACAGAACCTAAAATCATCCTAGATAGGTGGAAATTGAACGCGCGCCCTCCCCGAGGCTCTAGAACGGGAAATACTACACGTCTGTGGAGAAAGCAAGCACTGGGCGGCATCAGCGGTGCAGCAGTGGCCGGTGGCGGCAGCGGCAGCGGCGGTGGCCAACGGCGCTGACGTCAGACCAGCCGGTGGGATATGGAACTAAACGAACAGTAGCATGCGTTGATTTGGACTGCCTGATGGGGTCGAGGTCACTTCACTGCGGAAAACGCAAACACAGCACGATGATGTGGATATGTTTATTCCCTAAATGCTGTAACTAATAAAAAAAATAAAAATGTAAAGTCTTCAAACTAAAGTTTTTTTAAGCCTTAAAAAATAATAAGAATGGTTCTAAAATTTTGTATTTGCCTCATATAACTGTCTCTGTCCCCTCAACATGGGCAGAGGGGTCCGGGGAAATATATCTATTTGAGCAGTTAGAAAATATTGACATTTTCGACAATACAGACAGCTTCGGCCTTTCAAAATATAATTACTGCGACGCCTTTAAATCCATCCTTGAACTACGAAAATAGCCTGCTTAATGTTTTGTATCCCCCAAAAAATTCAATGTCTAACAAGAGATGATGCCGAATGCGGCATTGACATTATACAAAATCACATTACTGAAACAAAGGAATAAGTACAGAAGCAGTAGTCCTACCACTTTGCTTAACCAAAAAATGATTGTGATCGACGGATACCGAGCCATATTAGGAAGAAATTAATTTCGACAGCTAACAGCTGATTAAAAAAGCTTAGAGACAAGATTCGGCACATTTCCCGAAAGGGAAAATACTCAATTATGATGCCGGAAGGGGAGGGTTTTAGTTTCGACAGATCGCGAGCCTTTATTGGGAAAAAAAAAAAAAAAAAAACAGTGCTGCCACCTTTTTATTTAAAGCTCAATTTAACCAGAATACTCGGGTGCTATGGGCTTAGCAGCTCGAAAAATATATTATTTCGTATGACGGTGCCCAGGGGGCTCCCCCCCAAGCAGATTGCCCCATTCAAACCTATCCCACGGCCCGGAGTTGAATGCTGTTTAATATATAGTGATATTGTCTGAAAACCGCAAATATACGGCAGTCAGTTAGTCAATATTCTGGATGCGTTCGCCTTTCAGGAGATTTATTCAAAAGGCGCTCATCCATTGATGTACAAACCTCTAAGCTTAACTAAATAGATAAAATAGCTAACAAAAATGACAGATCAGTGGGGGGGGGCATAAGCGGGCCGTTGAAGCGTTCATTCCCACTAACCGTAGTGTTTCCATGTAAACCGTTAAATAAATAGAACCAACTCAGCAAAAAATGGTATGTTTCTCTAACCGCCAAACATGCGGTACCCTTTCCAAGTGCCTCTCTGAGCGAATTTCGGAGTTTATTTTCTCCCTAAAACCCTCCCATTGTGGAGCGGTCTGGGGATATACAAATTTTCACTCGCCATACCAGATTCCGAGATGGGGGATTTTTTCGGCTTTAGCGGGTCTACTTAAAAGAGCTTATAAAAATAAAAAAATAAAACCTTTCTTTTCAGTGTGGCTTGCGCCAAGTGCAGTAAATTTGGTAAACAAAAGGCTCGATGATTAGACCGTCGGAAAAAACAGACCATGAAAGCTGCTCTAAATCTCACGGATAGATGCTTAAAAAGGAGTTGCAAAGAAAGTGATTACAGGTGGCAGAGTAGAAACAGGGTGGTAAGCGACGGGTGAATAATAAATACAGGTTAAATAAAACCCGACGAAGCCAAGTGGCTTATAAAACGGATGTATTCTCCTCGTATAAATCATTGCGTATTAGCCATGGCGGGTGTCGGGGCTGAAAACAGTGGACTCAAAGGTCCCGTTAAATGAGTATCTTCAGCGTTCATTAATCAATTCCCGCACCGGAAGCATAGACTGAGACAGTTGAGAGTTCCATACTCGGCGCACTCAGAGATGTTGTGGATACTCACCATAAACCTTCCACTCTCTCAAAAAAACTAAAAGATAATTTTCTAGAATTTAGAATTCCTGGAGTTCCCGGGCTTTTTTTTTTTTTTTCTTTTTCTAGAGTTAGGGCCAAAATAGTTATAGAATTTAGAGTGACTCTAACAGAGCTGATGGGCACAGTCCACTAGGGGAAACAAAGCAACTGGTATTGAAAATGGCTATTCCAACACGTTATTTAAAAGTGTCCAGTGTTTCCTGGCGAGCAAATAACGGAAACAAAATTCTAGTTTTAATTACAGGTCCATTCTTAAACTCTGCAGCTCATAAACGAAGCCCAGTTGCCGAGTATCGCCCGACTGGGGTATCTCTTGCCCGACTAGAAAAGGAGGAGAAGGTATAACTAAATTGTTCGATACAGCCTATTTCGCCCGCACATCGGCAAAAGAACCACAGGATACCTGACAAAGAATGATAAAGAACAGGCATAACTCTGTTTTTTTCCCTTGGCTCTGGACATAATCCACTCGGGACCAATATCTCTTGACAATATCGATTTAAAAATTAGGCTGAATAATCCCCTCAATAGCGTGGACTCTGAAAACAGACGAAGAGGCCACACATACACAGCTCCATAAGTAATTACGCTAAAAAGCTATGGCTTAATAGGTATACCCATATACATCAGCTTATATGGCCTGAACAAGTCTCTAGCCTTAGACGCATAAGCCGATAATATATACTTTTAATCGCACTCCTAAGTAAAATATTATGTGCTAGTCCACAATCCAAACGAGCCTCCTAATAGATCAGGGCCATGGGGTCTGTATTTCCCGCCAAATTTTCATGTATTTTGCCATGAACAGCCTATGCAGAAAACATAAGGAGAATGGTCTATAATTTAGAGCATGGATCTAGCCAGTTTTATCTGTAGGCTATTTAATAATAATACGTTATTCGCAAAAGCCAGTGATTTCCCCCATCATTAATAGTAAATTATATTATAAGCAATTAACCTCTGGCATTGAGGAAGAAAATTTATTCGTCATGAATCATTCGCTCCGGGCGAACCATCAAATATTTCTTTAACAGACAGCCAAGTGAAGACGCTCTCCCCGATTGAAAAATCTGATAAAACTTGAAGTGAATTACAGTTCTCTAACCGCCCCATCATATTAGTAGTTCTATAGTTATGCTCAGACCAACTTGTGTTTGATCCATCGACCAGAATAGATCTTTTCATTGTGATGTGCGAGCATAAATAAAAATGATATATGCACTGAAATAAATAATATTTATTTCCGCCCTAGGAAAATAAATCACATATATGGCTGTTTCACTATAGACCTCTACAGCAAATAAATTAGATTGGCTATCCCCTCAGACAGGCCCATATGCTTGTAAGTAATATTCTTCCTTCTACAGTTCCAAAGTTACTGGGTCCATTTTTCTCTTCTCTTGGACAGAAAAATAGTCTATCCTTCTGCTTTGACAGTTACGGGAAAAAACCAGAGAATTATGCAGTAAAATTTAAAAAAATTTTTAAACTAAATAAAATTAAATATTTATATCGTTAATATCCGCAGAACACAAAGTGATTTTTCACTCACTTGCGGTCTATATGTTTATGATGGTTTATTCATAAAGCAAGCCTTTTGGATTAGAAAGAGCGTTATATTTTTAAAAAAAAAATTTCTCGGAAAAATCGCTTTTTATCAATACAGATAGGATAGCATATGCTAGAGAGAATTTTAAAATGTTGCCTTCCCTGTGAAATTACAGTGCCTAAGTAGTCCAAGTTATATTTGTGCTTCCTCTGTGAGGAAGTCAACTTCTGACGAGATATCCCCCAAATACCCCTCCTGGCTGTAAAGGTCCTCTCGACTGTAATAAGAGCCCGCTGAAGCTGTCTTCCCCGCAAAAAGATAGAAGGCCTGCCCTCTCAATAGCCTTTACTCCTCATCATGGTGAAGGAAGCATACAATGCTCCCCCCGGGGGGCCCGATTCTGTAAGCGAGACATTTATTTTGCTAAAACGTCGCTTTGAATATAACGAAAACAAACGAGTGCAAAGACTGATAATAAATTTTTAAAGTAGTCTCTTGAGGTTTCAACAGGTTCACTGGCCATCAGATGTGTAAAGTTTTATGATTTTAATCGATCGCTGGTAGATTTGGATACTTCACTTGAATATTATTCAAACTAACGAGCACAAGAACTTATAATATTTTAAAGTTTGAGCTCCTTTTTCTTCAACAGTTTTCACTGGGCCAAGTCCGGATTTGTACGTTTGAATTAATCGGCTGGTAATTGGAAGGGAAGGAACAAACGCCGCATCAAACTCTATACCGGTGTCATTGTGATGATACAGGAAACGCATACATAACTTCCTCCGGAAAGGTATGTCTTCTATGTTTTCCCTCCTTTGGTAGATTAGAGACGAGTCCCACTCCTTTATTGAAGTGATAAAGATGTTCTCTTTATGACTTACAGCGTGGCAGATGGAACAGTTCATCTGATATTGAGGAGCCTATGAAGAAAGAACCAGATCTCGACAACGATAAACTAAGCCTTCCTCATTCAGTCTGATGACCTCGTTGTGGAACCTCTCTACGCTCGCTACTGCTCAATCTGATGACTCCTGTTGAGGTCAACTGCCGCAGCAGTGCTGGACAAACTGCGACCTGAAGCGCCCCTGACAAGCAGTCGGAGAAGGAAGGAAAACCCACGACGTGAGAGTAAAATGCTGGAGATGGATAAAGCCAAGCAAATGAGTAAAGACAGCAGATGGAGTAAAGACAGCAGCTGGAGTAAAGACAAGCAGATGGAGTAAATGCAATGATATGTACCTGAAAGGAAATCATTTTCGACGGGATTATCAATCTTACAAAAGTGAACTAGGAGTAGCGCAGTCCATCATCTAACCACAAAACTTGCCACAGTTTCGCCCGTTGCTCGCGCTAAAAACAAACTTTGCACTGCTTTTGCCCTTTTGTAAGTGAATAATTAAAAAAATTGTCAAACTCTGATTTTTATTTTACATAATAACTATAAATAACTATCTTCTCTAGTCTAAACATATATATAAATAGAAACATATCGCACCACTTAAAGCCTCTCCCCTCTGAGAGTGGGTAAGAGGAAAATATATATGTCAAAGTTCCTATAAGAGCTCTATCAGCACAAAGGTCCTTCCTAGATGACCTTTCCCACTGCTTTAAGCCTCCCCACCTGGAAAGATCTAGCAGCTGCAAGAATTTACACATACCGAGTACCCGGAAAGAACCTTATTTTTGCTGAGGTACGGGCGCGAAGCAACATCCTCGGAGACCAGCTACCCTCCATTACGCGTCTTTAAACCCAGCATTGTTGTGAAAGTAGCACAGTTCGTCAGTGAGTTGCAGAACCGGGGGAAACTCCCTCGGAGATGGCCAGCTTGTACCCAGTCACCTGAATCCTTTGTACTGCCTCTCCCATCTACAGAGTGATAGAGTTTTGGGGAGTCAGAATTGACATTACCTACCTCTTATACTTAGTTAATACAACAGAAATAAGTCTCTCTATCCCCTTGGGGATGATTAAACATATTAAACTGTTACCCTTACAGCCCTAATGGTTTATGCAGACCCCCCATTATCACATTCTTTTCCCACACTCATTATCCTGGAATCTACCACACCCGTCCACCCAATCCTTTTTCTAACTTCTGTTCCTAACTTAGTAATGCATTGGAATAAGTCTCTCATCCCCTTGGGGATATTAAACATATAAACTTGTACCCTGTCCAGCCCAAGTCATCAGACCCCCCATTATTCACTTTCTTTTTCATGGGCCATTATTCCTGGAATCCGCAGTGTTCTTCTAGATCGACGGGAATATACACTATGGTTAGTGATTAAGGATATGAATGAGGAACATTGGTTTAATGATGTTAGAATGTGCAGTGAGACATAGTTAATGATTGTAAGAAAGGCGAAGTGAGAAATTGTTAGTGATGTAAGAATATAGGAAGGGAGACATTGTCAGTGATGTAAGAATGTGGGAAGTGAGACATTGTTAGTGATGTAAGAATATGGAAAGGGAGACATTGTCAGTGATGTATGAATGTGGGAAGTCTGAGACATTGTTTAGTGATGTAAGAAAGTGAATTTTTGACATTGTTAGACATGTAAAATGAAGAAGTCTGAGAACATTGTTAGTGATGTAAGAATGTGGGAAGTCTAAGATATTGTTAGTGATGTTAGAATGTGGGAGGTGAGACATTGTTTGTGATGTAAGAATGTGGGAAGTGAGACATTGTTAGTGATGTAAGAATGAGGAAAGTGAGACATTGTTAGTGATGTAAGAATGTGGGAAATGAGGCATTGTTAGCGATGTAAGAATGTGGGAAGTGAGACATTGTTTGTGACGTAAGAATATGGGAAGTGAGACATTGTTAGTGATGTAAGAATGTGGGAAGTGAGACATTGTTAGTGATGTAAGAATGTGGGAAATCTGAGACATTGTTAGTGATGTAAGAATGTGGGAAGTCTCAGACATTGTTAGTGATGTAAGAATGTGGGAAGTGAGACATTGTTAGTGATGTAAGAATGTGGGAAGTCTGAGACATTTAGTTACGTAAGAATGTGGGAAGTGAGACATTGTTAGTGATGTAAGAATGTGGGAAGTCTGAGACATTGTTAGTGACGACATGATGTGGGAAGTCTAAGATATTGTTAGTGATGTTAGAATGTGGGAGGTGAGACATTGTTTGTGATGTAAGAATGTGGGAAGTGAGACATTGTTAGTGATGTAAGAATGAGGAAAGTGAGACATTGTTAGTGATGTAAGAATGTGGGAAATGAGGCATTGTTAGCGATGTAAGAATGTGGAAAGTGAGACATTGTTTGTGACGTAAGAATATGGGAAATGAGACATTGTTAGTGATGTAAGAATGTGGGAAGTCTGAGACATTGTTGTTAACGTAAGAATGTGGGAAGTCTGATACATTGTTAGTGATGTAAGAATGTGGGAAGTCTGAGACATTGTTAGTGATGTAGGAATGTAGGAAGTCTGAGACATTGTTAGTGATGTAGGAATGTAGGAAGTCTGAGACATTGTTAGTGATGTAGGAATGTGGGAAGTCTGAGACATTGTTAGTGATGTAGGAATGTAGGAAGTCTGATACATTGTTAGTGATGTAAGAATGTAGGAAGTCTGAGACATTGTTAGTGATGTAGGAATGTAGGAAGTCTGAGACATTGTTAGTGATGTAGGAATGTAGGAAGTCTGAGACATTGTTAGTGATGTAAGAATGTAGGAAGTCTGAGACATTGTTAGTGATGTAGGAATGTGGGAAGTCTGAGACATTGTTAGTGATGTAGGAATGTAGGAAGTCTGAGACATTGTTAGTGATGTAAGAATGTAGGAAGTCTGAGACATTGTTAATCACTTATTCACATATTTACATCTTTACTAAAAAGATTTCATTTAAATAATGTAATTCTCATTCTATTTTCTTGAGAAAATTTAAATTGCGTAATCAAGAATTTTATTCTCTTGTGTGTGTGTGTGTGTGTGTGCTTGGATGTGTGTGTGTGTGTGTGTGTGTGTGTGTGTGTGTGTGTGTGTGTGTGTGTGTGTGTGTGTGTGTGTGTGTGTGTGTGTGTGTGTGTGTGTACTCACCTAATTGTGGTTGCAGGGGTCGAGACTCAGCTCCTGGCCCCGCCTCTTCACTGATCGCTACTGGGTCCTCTCTCTCTCTCTGCTTCCTGAGCTTTGTCATACCTCTTCTTAAAACTATGTATGGTTCCTGCCTCCACTACTTCACTTGCTAGGCTATTCCACTTGCTGGCAACTCTATGACTGAAGAAATACTTCCTAACGTCCCTGTGACTCGTCTGAGTCTTCAGCTTCCAGTTGTGAACCCTTGTCCCTGTGTCCCCTCTCTGGAACATCCTATCTCTGTCCACCTTGTCTATTCCCCACAGTATCTTGTATGTCGTTATCATGTCTCCCCTGACCCTTCTGTCCTCCAGTGTCGTCAGTCGATTTCCCTGGTGCGTGCGTGTGTGTGTGTGTGTGTGTGTGTGTGTGTGTGTGTGTGTGTGTGTGTGTGTGTGTGTGTGTGTCTGTGTGTGTGTCTGTGTGTGTTTGTGTGTGTGTGCATGTGTGTGTGTTATGTGTGTGTGTGTGTGTGTGTGTGTGTGTGTGTGTGTGTGTGTGTGTGCTTGGATATGTGTGTGTGTATGTGTGTGTGTGTGTGTGTGCATGTACTCACCTATTTGTGGTTGCAGGGGTCGAGTCTTAGCTCCTGGCTCCTGTGTGTGTGTGTGTGTGTGTGTGTGTGTGTGTGTGTGTGTGTGTGTGTGTGTGTGTGTGTGTGTGTGTGTGTGTGTGTGTGTGTGTGTGTGTGTGTGTGTGTGTGTGAATAAGAAGACGATGAAGAAGAAAACGAAGGAAATATGGAATAGCGCAATAGCTAAGAGCATAACAGATGGTTACTCATAGGTCCTTCACAGCTTCCTAAATGGTTGCTCAAAGGTCCCTCACAACTTCCTAGATGGCTACTCGTAGATAATGTTATATAAGGTCCATAGTGTTATCTTAGGGCCATAGTGTTATCTTAGGTCCATAGTGCTATCTAAGGTCCATAGTGTTATCTTAGGTTCATAATGTTATATAAGGTCCATAGTGTTATCTTAGGTTCATAATGTTATATAAGGTCCATAGTGTTATCTTAGGGCCATAGTGTTATCTAAGGTCCATAGTGTTATCTTAGGTTCATAATGTTATATAAGGTCCATAGTGTTATCTTAGGTCCATAGTGTTATCTAAGGTCCATAGTGTTATTTTAGGCTCATAGTGTTATCTAAGGTCCATAGTGTCATCTTAGGTCCATAGTATTATCTTAGGTCCATAGTGTTATCTTGAATCAATCTTAGGTCCATAGTGTTATCATAGGTCCATAGTGGTATCTTAGGTCCATAGTGTTATCTTACGTCCATAGTGTTATCTTAGGTCCACAGTGTCATCATAGGACAATAGTGTCATCTTAGGTCCGTAATGTTATCTAAGGTCAATAGTGTCATCTTAGGTCCAATGTATTATCCTAAGTTTATAGTGTTATCTTAAGTTCATAGAGTTTTCCTAAGTCCATAGTGTTATCTTAGGTCCATAGTGTTGTCTTAGGACCATAGTATTATCTTAGGTCCATAGTGTTATCTTATGTAAACAGGTTTATCTTAGGTCAACATAGAGTCACCTTCTACTTGTCTTCTAAGACATACTTGTCTTACAGAGACAGAATTTTAAACAACTTCGCCATGTGAAATTTAAAGAACAAACATTGAAAAAATTACAATGATTGTAAACACTGAACTTGGAAAGTTTGTAAGATTTACCCGTTATCTTATATGCAAACCAGAACAGAAAGAAGAAACAAGAAATTCATTAACTATCCATCAAAACTGGGCGAGACACCTTCCTTAAAGTAAGTAAACATGAAGAACTGTAGCCAGATTGTGGGGACGATCTCCGGTGTTCTCACTCTCACCAGGTCAAGACTTCACTCTCACCAGCTCCACACTTCACTCTCACCAGCTCCACACTTCACTCTCTTCATTCCTTTTGCTGTTTTTTTTTTTTAACTAAGAATTACTTTTTGTTCTGTTATTTAATCTGAAAGTCACCGAGATCATCCTACTTCCTGCTGATAAAAAAAAAAAAAAAAAAAAAAACAGAAATAATCTGGAGTTATCACAAAATGTTTGTGAGTTTGGTGACGATCTCGACTATTTACAGTTAGAAATGTTCCCTAACAGAATGTTTATCCTTGCAGGAATATCACAATTTGAAATAAGATATCCGTCAAGCAAGTACATAGATAGGATGCTCATACATGAACAGATGCAGGGGGGGCGACAGATGAGTGACACCCTCAGCTTCAAGACTGAAGTAATGGTACCCTGAATAAAAGTTAAAACCCTCGCTAAAATTCTTTTAAAGCTCTGTAGGACATTCAATGATATTTCCCAAACATCTGAGGATACGGATTCAGAAAAAATAAAAACCCGGTAAATTGTAAAAAAAACTTAATGCCTTTAAAAAAGGGTTTACATTGTAATTTTTTTCAATGTAAAATCAGGTGGCATAATTTATAAAGTATAATGTGTGAACCGATAATTTAAATTATAAATCAATAAAACTTTTAAGAAAATTTTAAAAACTAAAAATTAATCGGGTTAACAGTTTTTTCTTTAAATGGAAGTTAACTACTTTTTAAATATATAAACAGTTTAATATTCAGTACGGGGTTAAACATCCCCTAAACATTAACTTTAAAAGTTTTATTTAAAGCAAAAAACATTAGGACTAAAGGGAAATTTACCATTGTGTGGCAAACTTTTAGGGTTTAAAAATTACTGTTTAACTTTTAAAACATTCAAAACATTACAAAAAAACATTAATTTTACATTTTGCTTGACTTTCTCACATAACAAAAACCATTACACTTAACACAGTATCTTGACAGGTCGTATGTTCGGGTGGAAAGAAACCACCCCTTTAAATTCTAGTTTATATTTTCTTCCCAAAAAGTTTATGGTTTTTGGGGTGTGTGTGTGGGGTTGTGTGGTGTGTGTGTGTGGTGTGTGTTTAGGTGTGTGTTAGATGTGTGTTGTGTGTGTGTTTGTGTGTGTGTGTGTGTGTGTGTGTGTGTGTGTGTGTGTGTGGGGTGTTGTGTTGTGTGTGTGTGTGGGGGTGTGTGTTTAGGGTGTGTTTTAAAAGTTTGTGTGTGTTTTGGGTGTGTGTGTGTGTGTGTGTGGGGTGTTTTTGTGTGTGTGTTTTGTGTGTGTGTGTGTGTGTGTGTGTGTGTGTGTGTGCGTGTGTGGGGAAGTGAAAATATGGAAAAAAGACAAAGGGTTTTTAAAAAAATTTTTTTAAAAATTATTTTTACCAAAAATTATATCTTGCAAAAGAAAATTCAAAATTATTGTCTTCTTTACCTGCCCCAAAAAGTGCCCAAAAACTAGTAACTTTCCCTGCCCCAAAAAGGTCTCAAACTAGAAACTTTACCTGACCCACAAGTGTCAAAAAATAGAAAACTTTCCCGGGAACCCAAAGTGCCCCCAAACTTTTAATTTAAACCTGACCCACAAGGGGTCAAAAATAGTAACTTTCCCTGCCCCACAAGTGTTAAAAAATGGGAACTTTCCCTGACCCCAAGTGTTTTAAAATTAGCAACTTTCCCTGACCCCCCAAGTGTCTAAAAACTAGTAACTTTCCCTGCCCCAAAAGTGTCTAAACTATTTAACTTTATTTGCCCCACGGTGTCTAAAAACTAGTAACTTTACCGAACCACAAGTGCCCTAAAACTGAAAACTTTCCCTGCCCCCAAAAGGTGTCAAAAATTTATTTTAACTTTACCTGCCCCACAAGTGTCCAAATTTAGAAATTTTTAAACCTGCCACAAGTGTCTCAAACTAGCAACTTTCCCTAAACCCCAAGTGTCTAAAAACTAGAAAAACTTTCCCTGACCCACAAGTGTCTAAAATAGTAACTTTACCGGGAACCCACAATGGTCTAAAAATTTTTAATTTTTCCCTTTGACCCACAAGTGTCTAAAAATAGTAACTTTCCCGGGAACCCACAAGTTTTCTCAAATATTAACTTTCCCTGCCCCAAAGTGTCTCAAATAGAAATTTTAAACCTGACCCACAAGTGTCTAAAAACTAAAATTTTAAACCTTTGACCACAAGTGTCTCAAACTAGAAAATTTTTTCCCGGGCCCCACAGTGTCTAAAAACTAGCAACTTTCCCTGCCCCAAAAGGGGTCTCAAACTAGCAACTTTCCCTGACCCAAAAAGTGTCTCAAACTAGCAACTTTACCTGACCCACAAGTGTCTCAAACTAGAAAACTTTCCCTGACCCAAAAAAGTGTCTAAATAAAACTTTCCTGACCCACAAGTGTCTCAAAATTGCAACTTTACCTGACCACAAGTGTTCAAATAGTAACTTTACCGCCCAAAAAAGTGTCTCAAACTAGAAAATTTAAAACCGACCCACAATTTGTCTAAATAGAATTTACTGACCAAAAATTTTAAAAAACCTTTTCCCTTTTTTTCCGGGACCCCAAGTGTTTTAAAAACTAGTAACTTTACCTGACCCCAAGTGTTTTCAAACTAGTAACTTTACCTGACCCACAAGGTCTCAAACTAGAAAACTTTCCCTTTGCCCACAAGTGTCTCAAACTAGCAATTTTCCCTGCCCCAAAAATGCCCTAAATAGCAATTCCCCCTGACCCAAGTGTTAAAACTATTTAATTTTACCGGCCCCAAAAGTGTCTCAAACTAGAAAATTTAAACCGACCCCAAGTGTTTAAAAACTAGTAATTTACCTGCCCCACAAGTGTCTCAAACTAGCAACTTTCCCTGCCCCCAAAAAATGTCTAAAAACTGCAACTTTACCTGCCCCCCACAAGTGTCTAAAAATAGAAAATTTAGCCCCAAAGTGTTCAAATTTAGCAACTTTACCTGACCCCAAATTTGTCTAAACTGTAATTTCCCCTTGCCCCCAAAAGTGCCCAAAACTAGTAACTTTACCGGACCCACAAGTTTTAAAAAACTAGAAAATTTTTACCTGCCCCCAAGTTTTCAAAAAACAAAAAAAACTTTACCTGCCCCACAATTTGTTTTTAAAAACTAGTAACTTTTCAAAATTTTTTCATAATAGTTGTTTTTTAAAAAATACCAAAAACCAAACATTCTTCTTTAACAATATTGAAATATAAAAAGGTTTTGTTTTCCCCAACATTTGGGTTTAGATGTTTTGTTTTCTATTTTCCAATTTTTCCCGATTTTTTTTTTAAAAGGGAAAAAACAAAATTTTAAAAACCCGTGATTTTAGAGGGGTATATGGACGGGTACAAATTTGTGTAAATACTTTGTGGGTGGGTGTGTGGTGTATTTTTTGATTACTTTACATATTAGCGGTAAGGGCGGGTGAGTGTTTTTTTATACATGTTTTGTGTGTTTTGTGTGTTTTGTTGTTAGTTCCTTTTGCCCTGGGCCCAATGTGATTAGACATTAGGCCTGTTGTTTTACAAAGTAGGGTTGTGTGTGTGTGGGGTGTGTGTGTTTTGTGCTCATGTGCGCTTTTTACGAGTGTATAAATGATGGTAAAACAAAAAGCTTGGGTTTCCCTTTAAATGGCAAAATGAGGAAAAAAAACAGTGTATGTGTAAGTTAAGAAAAGTTTTACTTGGGCCCAAGTACATTTTTAAAAAACATTTTACAAAACTTCTTTAACATATTAAGAATATGAAAATTTCCCCGGGAAATAAAAAAAAAAGTCAGTTTAAAGGGGATTTTTAACATTGTGAGGGCGCTTTTTTTAACTGATCGTTTTGAAAAACATAGGACAAATAAAAAAAATTTAAAAACAAAAAAGTTTAATATTATTACGGGTTATTACAACAAAAATTACAAATGCCTTAAGTGCTTTTAAAGCACAAAAAAAAAATTATATTTAATGTTGTTGTTTTTTGTAATTAAATAGAATTTCCCAAAAATTTTCATTAGGGGCCGGGGCCTTTGGGTTTGGGCGAACTGGACGGGTTGCTTGGCTGCGTCTGGCTGCCCCTAGTTCTGGGAAGGTTTTTGGGGGTTTGTAACTACACCCCCGCAGTTTACTGTTTTGTCCCCTCCTTTTAATTCCCCCCCCTGGACAGTCTCTACCTTTAGACCAGCTAAACAAGGCTCGTTCCCCATTTTGTAGACCCAAGGGGGCCCTGCTGGGGCTGATTCGGGATAAAAAACGGGGGAAGGGGCTGGGGGCGGGGAAGATACCCTTGGGAAGTGAGGAAAGGGGAGAAACCCGGGGGGGCCCACGGAGGGTTTCCCTGGAACCCCGGGGCCCTTTGGGAAAGGCGGGGGAATCCCTTTGGGGGGAAGGGGGGAAAGGGGGGAGCACCGGGCCCTTCGAAGGTGCCCCCTGGAACCAGGGACCCGGGGGGGGGAGGAAAGGGTTTGGGGTGTGGGGGAAAGTGAGGAAGGGGGGCCCCTGGCCTTCGCCGGTGAACCCCTGGAACCCGGGCCCCCCGGGGGGGGGAGTTGCAAGGTTGGGGTGTGGGGGAAGGGGGGAAAGGGGGGAGCACCGGGCCCTTTCGAAAACAGGTGAACCTGGAACCACGCCCCCGGGGGGGGGGGAGGGGAAAGGGTTTAGGGTTGGGGGGAAGGGGGGAAAGGGGGGAGCACCGGGCCCTTCCCCCCAGGGAACTCCTGGAAACGACGGCCCCGGGGGGGGTGAAAAAGGTTTTGGGGGTGGGGGGGAAGGGGGGGGAAAGGGGGGAGCACCGGGCCTTGCAAGGGAACCCCTTTGGAACCACGCCCCAGGGGGGGGGGGGAGTGAAAGGTTGGGGTGGGGGGGAAGTTGGGAAGGGGGGGGAAGGGGGAGCACCTGGCCTTGAACAGGTGAACCCTGGAACCACGCCCCCCGGGGGGGGGGGGGGGGCAAGGTTGGGGTGGGGGGGGGGAAGTGGGCAAAGGGGGAGCCCCGGGCCCTTCCCCAAAGGTGAATCCTGGAACCACCCCCCGGGGGGGGGGGGAAATTGCAAGGTTGGGGTTGGGGGAAGTGGGGAAAGGGGGGGAGCCCCTGGCCTTCGCAAGGTGAACTCCGGGAAAACCCAGGGGGCCCCCGGGGGGGGGGGTGCAAGGTTGGGGTGGGGGGGGAAGGGGGGAAAGGGGGAGACCTGGCCTTCGCAAGGTAAACTCCGGGGAACCACGCCCCCGGGGGGGGAGTGAAAGGGGTTGGGTTTTGGGGGGGAAGTGGGGGAAGGGGGGAGCACCGGGCCCTTCCCCCACGGGGGAAAATTTTGGGAAACCCAACGGCCCCGGGGGGGGTTTTGAAAGGGTTTTGGGGTTTGGGGGGGGGGTAGTGGGGAAGGGGGACCCCTTGGGCCCTTCAAAAAAGGTGGACCCCGGGAAAACCAGGGCCCCGGGGGGGTGCAAGGTTGGGTGTGGGGGTAGTGGGGAAGGGGGAGCACCGGGCGTCACACAGGGGGGCCTCCGGGAAACCCGGCCCCGGGGGGGGGAGTGAAAGGGTTGGGGGGTGTGGGGGAAGTGGGGCCCCCGGGGAGCACCGGGCCTTCGCACGGGGTGAACCCCGGGGAAAACGACGGCCCCGGGGGGGGGGGAAAGGGGTTGGGGTGGGGGGGGAAGGGGGGGAATGGGGGGAAGGGGGAGCCCTGGCCTTCCCCACAGGTGAACCCTGGGAACCACGGACCCGGGGGGGGAGTGCAAGGTTGGGGGGTGGGGGAAGGGGGGAAGGGGGGGGGCACCTGGCCTTCGCCCCAGGTGAACCCCGGGAAAACCCCACGCCCCCGGGGGGGGGGGAGTCCCCAAGGTTGGGGTGGGGGGGAAATTTGGGGAATGGGGAAGGGGGGGGGCACCGGGCCCTTTTCGCCAGGTAAAAAACTCCCGGGGAACCCCGGACCCGGGGGGGGGTTTGAAAGGGTTTGGGGGGTGTAGGGGGGGAAGGGGGGGGAAAGGGGGGGGGGGCCCTGGCCTTCCCCACAGGTAAACTCTGGAACCACGGACCCGGGGGGGGTGGGGCAAGGTTGGGGTTGGGGGTAGTGGGGAAGGGGGAGCACCTGGCCTTCAACAGGTGGACTCCTGGAACCGGCCCGGGGGGGGTGAAGGTTGGGGGTGGGGGGGGGTAGTGGGAGGGGGGGGAGCCCCTGGCGTACACAGGGGGGACCCCTGGAACCACGGCCCCGGGGGGGGGAGTGCAAGGTTGGGGTGTGGGGGGGAAAGTGGGGAAGGGGGAGCACCTGGCCTTCCCCACAGGTGAACCCCTTGGAACGGGACACGGGGGGGGGGGGAAAGGTTGGGGTTTTGGGGGAAAAGTGGGGGAAAGGGGGGAAAGGGGGGGAGCCCCTGGCCTTCGCACAGGGGGGAACCCCGGGGAACCCAAAGGGAACCCGGGGGGGGAGTGCAAGGTTGGGGTGGGGGGGGAAGGGGGGGGAAGGGGGAGAAACCTGGCCTTCGCAAAGGTGAACCCGGGGGAAACCACGCCCCCGGGGGGGGGGGAGGTGCAGGTTGGGGGGGGGGGGGAAATTTGGGGGAAGGGGGGAAGGGGGGGCCCCTGGCCTTCGCAAAAGGTGAACTTTTGGAAACCCACGGCCCCGGGGGGGGGGGAAAGGGTTTGGGGGGGTTGTGGGGGAAGGGGGGGAAGTGGGGAAGGGGGGCATGGCCTTCGCACAGGGGGAAACTCCGGGAAAAACACGGACCCGGGGGGGGTGTGAAAAGGTTGGGGTGGGGGGGGTAGTGGGGAAGGGGGGGCACCTGGCCTTCACACGGGGTGGACTCCGGGAAACCACGGCCCGGGGGGGGGTAAAAAGGGTTTGGGGTGGGGGGGTGTGGGGAAGGGGGGGCCCCTGGGTCAACAGGTGGATCCGGGAAACCCAGGGGCCCGGGGGGGGGGAGGAAAGGTTTGGGGGTGTGGGGGTAGGGGGGGGAAGGGGGGGGGGAGACCTGGCCTTCCACGGGGTGGACCGGGGAAAACCACGGCCCCGGGGGGGGTGAAAGGGTTTGGGGGGTGTGTGGGTAGGGGGGAAAGGGGGGGAGCACATGGCGTCAAAAGGTGGACTCCGGGAAACCCCGGGCCCCGGGGGGGGGTGAAAGGGTTTTGGGGTGTGGGGGAAAGGGGGGAAAAGGGGGAGCCCCGGGGCCTTCGCACAGGTGAACTCCGGGAAAACCACGGCCCCGGGGGGGGGTGCAAGGTTGGGGTGGGGGGGGGTATTTGGGGAAGGGGGACACCTGGCTTCCCCAAGGGAACCCCTGGAACGCGGCCCCGGGGGGGGTGAAAGGTTGGGGTGTGGGGGGAAAAGGGGGGAAGTGGGGAAGGGGGAGAACCGGGCCCTTCCCCAAAGGGTGAATCCGGGAAACCCAGGGAAACCGGGGGGGAGTGCAAGGTTGGGGTTTTGGGGGGTGGGGAAGGGGGGGAACGGGCCCTTTTCGAAGGTGAACCCCTGGAACCCGCCCCCGGGGGGGGGAGTGAAAGGTTGGGGTTGTGGGGGAATTTGGGGAAAGTGGGGAAGGGGGGGAGCACCTGGCCTTGCCCCAAGGTGAACTCCGGGGAACCCCCGGAGGGGGGGGGGTGAAAGGGTTGGGGTGTGGGGGGGGAAGTGGGGAAGGGGGGAAAGGGGGGGGAGACCTGGCCTTCGCCAGGTAAAACCCCGGGAAACCCGGCCCGGGGGGGGGTTTTTCCCAAGGGTTTGGGGGTGGGGTGTGGGGGTAGGGGGGGAAGGGGGGGAGCCCCTGGCCTTCCCCAAGGTGGATTCGGGAAACCACGGACCCGGGGGGGGTGAAAGGGTTTTGGGGTGTGGGGGTAGTGGGGGGGGGGGGGGACTGGGCTCACACGGTGGACTGGGGGAAAACCCACGGCCCCGGGGGGGGGGGGAGGGGAAAGGGTTTGGGGTGTGGGGGGGTAGGGGGGAAGGGGGAGACCGGGGCCTTCACACAGGTGGACTCGGGGAAAACCCCCGGGCCCCGGGGGGGGTGCAAGGGGGGGGTGTGGGGGGTTTGGGGGGGAAAGGGGGGCACCAATGGGTCACCCAGGGGGACCGGGAAACCCACGGACCCGGGGGGGGGGGGAGGGGCAATTTTGGGGGTGTGGGGAAAGGGGGGAAGGGGGAGAAACCTGGCCTTCGAAAACGGGTTTGAACCCCGGGAAAACGGCCCCGGGGGGGGGTCCCAAGGGTTTGGGGGTTTGTGGGGGGTAGGGGGGGAAGGGGGGGAACTCCGGCCTTCCAAAAGGGGGCCCCGGGAAACCCACGGCCCCGGGGGGGGGGGGTGCAAGGTTGGGGTGGGGGGTAGTGGGGAAGGGGGCCCCCGGGCCCTTTCAACAGGTGGATCCTGGAACCACGGCCCCGGGAAAAGGGGGGGGGTGTGAAGGTTGGGGTGTGGGGGGTAGGGGGGAAGGGGGAGCCCCCTGGCCTTCCCCACAGGTGGACTCCTGGAACCACGGACTCGGGAGAGGGTGCAAGGTTGGGGTGTTGGGGTAGGGGGGAAAGGGGGGGAAGCCCCTGGCCTTCAAAAGGGTTTGGACCCCGAAAAAGGACATCCTGGTTGTGGGGGGCCGGACCTGGGGAAGTGGGGAAGGGAGGTTGCCTGGGGAAAAGGGGGGACCCCGGGACACGGGGGCCCGGGGAAAGAGGGAAAAAGGTACTACCGGCCTTTCAAAGGCGGGGACCCTGGGGAAGTGGGGAAAGGGGGAGAATGCCTGGGGGGGGCCCAAAAGGCGGACCCCTGGCACGCGGCTGGGAAAGACAAAAAAAAGGATCTACCGGCCGTGAGGCAGCCCCTGGGGAAAGGGGGGGAAGGGAGAATCCCTGAGGGGACACAGGGGGGACCCCTGGCAGCGGACCGGGGAAAAGGGAGGGGAAAAAGGATACTCCCCGGCCCCGTCGAGGAAACCCCCGGGGGGAAGTGGGGAAGGGGGGGAAAGAATGCCGGGAAGGGGACACGGGGAAATCCGGGGACACGGGACCTGGGAAAGACAAAAAAAGGATACTCCCCCGGGCCCTTTCGGGGCAGCCCCTGGGGAAGGGGGGGAAAGGGAAAGAATCCCTTGGGGGGGAAAACGGGGACTCCGGGGACACGCGGCCGGGGAAAGACGAAAAAGGATACTACCGGCGTCGGGGCCCAGTTTGGGGAAGGGGGAAAAGGGGGAAAATTTGCCTGGGGGGGACAAGGCGGACCCCTGGACAGGGCCGGCCCGGGGGGAAAAAGCCCAAAAAAGGGTACTCCCCGGCCGTCGAGGCAGACCCTGGGGGGAAGGGGGGAAAGGGAAAAGGAATGCCTGAGATGAAAAGGGGACCCCTGGACACGCGGCCCGGGGGAAAGACAAAAAAGGATACTAAACCGGCTTTGGGAGGCAGACCTGGGAAGGGGGAAAAGGGGAATCCCTGAGGGGAAACACAGGGGGGACTCCGGGGCCACGCGGGCCCGGGAAAAGAAAAAAAAAGGTTACTAAACCGGCCGTCGAGGCGGGACCCTGGGAAGTGGGGGAAGGGGGAATGCTGAGGGGACCGGGGACCCCTGGCCACGGGGGCCCGGGGAAAGCGATAATGATATCCCCGGCCCGTCGAGGCAGCCCCGGGGGGATGGGGGGGAAGGGGAGAATCCCTTGGGGGGGACACAGGGGGGCCCCTGGACACGGGCCCGGGGAAAAAAATAAAGAAAAAAATGTAAGAAGTTTTTTTTTTAAACCCCTTCAATTATTTGATTGAAAACAAGATTTCCGTAAGGGGTTGGAACATAAAAATGTCGATCTGGTCTTTGGGATATGATTTTAAAACTTTTAAATTAAAACCAATTTGATCAAAAAAAGGGAAAAAACACATTTTTGAAACTGTGATCTGGAATAAAAAACCTTCATTGAACTTTACAAAAAAGAAAAATTGTTTTTTTCACTCCATTTATAGACCCCACATAAGGTGGAGGGTTTGGGAAGTAGTTGTGGGAAGAGGGGTTTGATGAAAAGGGCTGAAGATGGGGCGGGGAAGATGGTGAAAAAAGGGGGTTGAAGATGGATTAAAGGGACGGTGAAAATGTATTGTTAAAGCTTAGTTAAAATTTTAATGTTAATGAGGATTTATAGAAAAAGGAAATTTAAAAAACCCGGTGTGTTAATTTTTTGGGCCCAACAAATTACATACACGGATTTTTTTTATGTAGAAAAAAAAACAGTTTTGTGACGAATTGTTTTTGGTCAGCTCGGGGTGTGTTGCCTACGTTTTTCTTTCCATTGTGTTGTGCTGGGTTTGATGTGATACATCTTTATATCCCATCCCGGGTTTCATTTTTTTGGCCATACCGGGGTCTTTCATTGTTTTTACCAGGTAATTCTTATATCCCAAAAGGGTTTCTTTTCCCATAGGGCCATCCCAGGTCATTCTTATATCCCCATCCCGGGTTTCATTCTAAAAGCATACCAGGCCATTTTTCTGCCATCCCCGGGTTCTCCTTAACCCCAACCCGGGTTTAAAAACTTATTCCCAAACAAGTAACCTTTATATCACACACCATTTTTCACCCTTATATCAATAAACTGTGCGCATTGGGCGCCTGCAAACCTAGAACAGAAACCGAATCTTAAAAAGGGAACTTTCAGGCCTTTGAAACCCGTGTCGTTAGGAAAAATTGGGGGATGCGGCACCATTTTTGGAAAACCCACCCCCTAGCCAAGTTTGTAAAAAAAATAGAGAAAGTGAAAAGGGTTTTTGCAAAAAAAGGATAGCCCCAGAGCTAAGGGGGATGATATGAGGAGGGGTTTAAGGGGAAATAAACCCGGGACGACATGGGGGAAAGGAAAGAGATAGGGGGGACTGTTAACGACTTAAAAAATAGGGAGGGGAATTGAAAAAGGGGGGGGCCAAGGCCCGGATGTTCCGAGACTGGACACAGTAAAAAGGGGACACAGTTGGAATTTGAAGACACGATGAATCAAAGGGATGTTGGGAAGATTTCTTCAGCCAAGAGTGTGGGAAGGGGAAAATATTTTGGGAAGCGATGTATGGATCAGGATCCATAATAGTTTTAAGCAGAGGTGAAAAGTCGGGTTCGGGGGGAGTGCCCTAGTGCGACAGTGAAGAGGCGGGGCCGGAGTTGGGCTCGACCCGCAACCTCAATAGGTGAGTAAAATAGGTGGTACACATACACACACACCACACCACACACACACCCCACACACACACAAACACAAAACCCCACACACACTGTGGAGGGTCACGCGGTTTGAGCTGTGTTTTGGTGATAATTTTGATGTCCATAAGGAAAGAGTGGGGGATATGGTGTGCACGCAAAAGAGTGATATAAAAAATTAAAAGCCCGAAAAAAGGAAATATAATGATAAGAAAAGAAAAAAAAGGGAAATATTGGTTGAGGTTTAGGGGGCCCCGTTGGAAGGGTGAACGGTTTTTGTCCCCCAAAATAGTTTTTCCCATAATAAGCGTGGGGTATTTGAAGATAAGTGGCCAAGACCAGGGGAAAGGATAGTATAGATGTGTCAGTAAATACAGTGAGGAGTGAAAAAATTAGAAGAGATAGAGAATATAGTGCATACAGGAAGTTAGTGGAAAAAATTACCGAGAAGTATCAAACACCTTCAACTTCTGGGACACAGGACAGACCAGCAACGTTACTCCACTGCCAGCCGCAAGTAATGTTCACCTAGTTTGAGTTGCATGGGGTCAATAGTACCTGTCTCTAGCTGGAATTGGGGGTCACTCTCCTCGAGCTATCAGAATTAGAATAAGCAGCATTTACTGGCATTTAATAGAATTTAGAGGTAGGGGCATATAGGCGAAGCCTAGTGTATTAATTTTTGAACGTAATTTTAAACTCATAAGAGTACAGTGGGAACCAAGAGATTGGGTACATATACAATACAATAAGGACTGTTTACATAAACTTATGCACGCGCACTTGGTGAGAATAGTACTGTTGTTAGGCACTTAAATAGCTGTAGCACACACACACACACACACACACACACACACACACAAAACACACACACCACACACACCACCCCACACCAAACAAACATACAGACACCACACAATATATAGACACACACACATATACGGATTTTACCCCTTTCCCTGTGAAAAACCCTATTAAACCTTCCTTTCCCCCATCTCTCTCCCTCTCTCTCCTTCCTCTTCCTCTCTCTCTTCTCTTCTCTCTCTCTCTCTCTCTCTCTCTTCTCCTTCTCTCTCTTCTCTCTCTCTCTTTTTCTCTTCCCCCTTTTCTCTCATCCCCCTTCATCCTCTCTCTCATCCTCTCTTCTTCTCTCTTCCTTTCACCTTTCTCTCTCTCCCCCTCTCTCTCTTCCTCTCTTACTCTCTCTTTTCTCCTCTCTCTTTTTTCCCTTTTCACTCCCCCCCCCTCTTCCCTTTTTCCCCTCTCTCACTTTCTCCCTTTTTCCCTTCTTTTCCCCTCCTTCTAGGTCCCCTTCTTTTCTCCCTATCTCTCACTCTCCCCTTTTTCTTTTTCTCTTTCTCTCTTTCATAAAAAAAAAAAAATGGTTGGGACTCGCAGGAATCAGGGATCAGATGACAATGGTACTGGTTAGGGAGGAAAGGATGGAGGAACAGTGGAAAAGGATAGAGCAAGATGGGAGAGAAAATTAGGAGAGCTTTCTGAAAAAATGGAGAAAAAAGCTCTCTGTGAAATGGGAAAAGAGGTTGGAGGAAGGAGACGAAGAATTGGGAGTCACAAATCGAAAAATGCAGTAGCCGGGTAAAGGTCCTAGAATTTGAGGGAAACAGGCTTTAAGCAAGTCTCAGGGGGTAGTGACCAGAGAAGACCCCACCCTACGATGATGAGAGGCTGAAACGGAAGGAAGGAGATATGAATTATGCTAAGGTCATATCAAACCTGCAAAGAAGGGCCAGTGAGTGGAAAGGGGAAAAGCAGATGGGTGCAGATGGAGAGGGAGATAGGTCGAATGCTGAGGCACAACCATACTACCAAGAGCCCCTGGAAAAATCAAGGGAGAAAATGACCACATTTCAGACAGGAACCAGGGGTCACAGAGGAAGAGGCAATGGGAGGAGGAAAGGGCAAAATCAGTGATTACCAAAGGGCTTCGGGGGGAGAGAGGAAAGGACACACACTGAAAGACGGGAGGGAAAAAAGAAAGGAGATTTTAGAAAATAAACACAGAAATAGGGGGAGAAGACATGGATGGATTGTAAAAATTTTTAGAGAATAGGGGGGTACTTGAAGGGGAGGGAAAACCGACCGATCAAGCTGATTCTCAGGACAGAAACAGTGCGGAACAGGATCCTCCAAGAGAAACCACGGTTGAAAAGTTCGGAAGAGTAAAAAAAGGTGTTCCCGACAGAACAGAAACAAAAAAAAAGAGAAAGCAGCGAGGGAGGGAAAAAAACTTTCCCAGGTTCATGTGTCAGGAGTCCATCTGTCCGCCTCAGATATTCTCCCTTCCCCCACTTCCCCATGGTCTGCCTCAAACAAAACCAGTCTCCTCGTCTTTCCCAGGTCATGTTTCCAGGAGTCCATTGTCCGCTCAGATATTATTCCTTACCCACCTTACCAGGGTATTCTCGCTTTTCCCAGGTCCATGTGGGAGGAATCCATCCGTGGGCCCCCGGTGTCTCCCAATCCTTCACTTCCATTAGGTTTATATGGCCAATCTCAGCTTCCCCAGGTTATTTTATCCGAAGTCAGCTCAGCCACCTCGTGATCTAGCTAGATGAGAACGAGGCCTTAGGTTTAGCTGGTCTTCGGTAGGTGACTGTCAGGTTGATGGAATAAACAGGAGGGGACCCACAGTAAACTGCTTCCTGTTAATTAACATCACCACGACAGTCTAGATCGTTAAGTCAGCCAGAAGCAGCCAAGCTACAGTCCAGTTCGGCACCAAGGCTGGCCCACTTAGTTGAATTTTTGGGAGTTCTATTTTTTTATACCAATTCATCTTACATTATTTTGTACTTAATCAGCAGTTTAAATGTGTTTGAATGTTTTTTTTGTGTAGATGAATGTTGTGTATAAATCTGTATGTCCACCTTCCACCAGAAACTATAATAAGTGTTGAACTGTATGTTTTTATTTCGTTATTTGTTCTTATGTATTTGTAATACGAAGCAGTTACAAGAGTCGGGTACAAATGGAAATACGTTACTTTGTCTGATTTAAGAAAGAAAGGAGATTTGAGAAAATATCACAGAGAAATGGTGGAGAAGACATGGATGGATTGTATAAAATTTTCAGAGAATAGGGGGGGTACTTGAAGGGGAGAAACCGACAGCTCAGCTGATTCTCAGGACCGAAACAGTGCGGAACAGGATCTCCAAGAGAAACACGGTTTGAAAAGTTCGGAAGAGTAAAAAGAAAGGTGTTCCTAGACAGATACAGAAACACAAACAGAGGAGAAAGCAGCGGAGGGAGAGGACCAAAAGCGAAAGGAGCTAGGAAGGAGAACAAGGATGGAACAAGCAGCGGTCAGTCTGAGCAGAAACAGAGCAGCAAGGGCAAGCACACACACAACTATTCCTTCAGAAACCACAACCGATCATACCTCCAACACACAATACAATCCATTACCCACAGCTTACCCAGACCCCCATCTATAGACATCCCACAGTAAGCTACAGTCTCCACCCCACAGGCCTCCCAAACACAGTGTTAGCAAAGGGAAACTGAAGGAGACATCTAGGCGATCACAGAAACAAAGCTTAAGGTATGATTAACAGATGCCATCTTTCCAGTGGGATACCAGATATGGAGAATGACAGAAGGAACAGGTGGGGGTGGAGGAGTGGCATTGCTGATCAAAAACCGATGGAATTTTGATGAGATGGAGAGAGGGAGACAGCGGAAGAAGAAAGTGATTAATAGCGGAACGCTTCACTCTGGTGGTCCCAAGGTGGATAATTGCAGCTTAGTGATGTTTTAACCCACCACAGAACAGAGAGAGGCCAAGGCAAGAGTATATGACGAGAGCAAATAGAGGAGGTTGAAACACTGGCTGTATGGCGAGAAGAGCTATGCATGCACGGCAAAGCTCCTGATCATGGGCGATTCAACCACAAGGAGATCGAATGGGAGAACTTGGAAGCCACATGGGGCCAAGATTCATGGAGGGCTAAGATTGATGAGGTGGGACTGGAAAAACTTCATGTACCAAACACGTAAGGGACACTAAAAGAGAGAGAGGATAAGAGGCTGAACCAGCAAGGACTGGACTTAGTATTCCCTTGAGTAGTGCGATATGGGAATCACATATGAAATACCCCTTGGGGCGCGATCATTTGGTTTTGAGCTTCGATACACAATAGTGCTACAAGTGGAGGGGAGGAAGCCAGGAAGCAAGGGACAAATGGACCCAAACTAACAGGAAAGGGGACTACACAGGATGAGGATTCATGAATGATGAGGTTCTGTGGGACAGAGAACTGGCAGGGAGCAGTTAATGAGATGATGAATATGTTAAACAAACAATGTGCAGGATGGCTGAGGAGAGGTTTGTACAGGGTAACAGGAATAATGAAAAAGCCAGGATGAGCCCATGGTTCACCAAGAAGCAAGGAGGCAAAACCAAGTGTTGATAGGGGAATGGAAAGAAATAAGAAGGACAAGGACCAGGCGAATAAGGTGAGCAGTCGTAGAGCCAGAAACGGATATGCACAGTAAGAAGGAGGCCCAAAGTCAATAATGAAAAACGACTAGCAGCAAAGCCAATCTGACCCGAAGCTGTTATACAGGCCACTTCAGGAAGAAAAAAACCGTTAAGGACCAGGTAATCGGCTAAGGAAAGGAAGGAGGAGAGACAACAAGATAGACCGTGAAGTATGTGAGGAACTCAACAAGAGATTCAAGAAGTGTTCACAGAGGAGACAGAAGGGGCTACAGAAAGACGGAGAGGTGGGGTTACAAATCATGTTGCTTGGACACAGTTAACACAACGGAGGAAGAAGTGACGAGGCTTCTGCCCCCCCCCCCGAGTGAGTTAGATACCTTCGAAGGCAATGGGGCCGTTAAACTTCTCTCCATGGGTCCTGAGAAGAGAGTGGAGCAGATGGCGCTAGGTGTTGTAACGCTTAACAACAATATTCATTACCAGCTATCAAAACTGGGAGATTGCCTGAGGCTTGAAGACAGTAAATGTGGTCCCAATCTTTAAAAAGGAGACAGACATGAAGCACTAAACTACAGACCAGTGTCACTGAAATGTTATAGCATGGCAAAATCATGGGAAAAGATTGTCTGGAGAAGAATGGTGAAATCTAGAAAGGAATGATCTATCACAGCAGCCAACATGGTTTCAGAGTATGGGAAATCCTGTGTAAAAACTACTGGAGTTCTATGGACATGGTGACAGCAGTAAGACAAGAGAGAGAGGGGTGGGTGGAGTGCATTTCTTGGACTCAAGATGGCTTTTGACACAGTACCACACAAGAGATTAGTGCAAAAATGGAGGGACATGCAGGGATAACTGGGGAAGGCTCTGCAATGGGATAGGGAAAATACTTGTCAGGAAGTCAGCAGCGGTAATGGTACGTTGGCAGGTGTCAGAGTGGGCACTGTGACCAGCGGGGTACCACCGGGGTCAGTCCTAGGACCTGTGCTTGTTTCTGGTATTTGTGAAATGACATGGACGGAACGAAGAAAAACTTTTTTTCGAGGGTGTCCCTGTGTTGCAGATGAGTGAAGTGATGAGAAGAGTTCATTCGATAGAAGACCAGACAGAACTACAAAGGGATCTGGAAGGCTGAGACCGTGGTCCAGCAACTGGGCTCTCCTGGAGTTCAATCCCACCTAAGTGCAAAGTCATGGGATTGGGGAAGGGCAAAGAAGACCGCAGACGAGTACAGTCTAAGGGGCCAGAGACTACAAACATCATCAAGGAAAAAGAATCTTGGGGTGTGTATAACCCAGGCACATTCTCCTGAAGCGCACATCACAAAATAACTGCCGCAGCATATGGCGCCTGGCAAACCTCAGAACAGCATTCCGACATCTTAATAAGGAGTCGTTCAGGGACCGTGTCCACCGTGTACGTAGGCACATATTAGGAGTATGCGGCACCGTTTGGAAACCCACACATAGCCAAGCATGTAAAGACATCTAGAGAAAGTGCAAGAGTTTGCAACAAGACTAGTCCCAGGGTTAAGAGGTATGTCCGATGAAGGAGAGGTTAGGGAAATCAACCTGCGACACTGGAGGAAGTGAGAGATAGGGGGGACATGATAACGACTTAAAATACTGAGAGGAATTACAATGGTGGACAAAGGACAGGATGTTCAGAGACTGGGTCACAGCAACACGGGGACAAGTGGATGCTGAGAAACAGATGAAATCAAAAGGGATGTTCGGAAGTATTTTCTTCAGCCCAGAGTAGTCAGGAAGTGGAATAGTTTGGGGAATTGATGTAGTGGAGGCAGGTACATACATAGCCTTGAAGCAGAGGTACGATAAAGCTCATGGGTCAGGGAGGTGACCTAGTAGCGACAGTGAAGAGGCGGGGCCGGAGCTTGATCGACCCCTGCAACCTCAACTAGGTGAGTAAACTAGGTGAGTACACACCACACACACCAAATACACCACACACACACACACCAAAATACAACACACACGGCACGCCACAACAACAACACACACACTACACACACGCCTACACACACAATACACACACGTACACACACACACACACACACACAAAAACCAAATACACAAACCACACACACACACACAACACACACCACAAACAACACACACACACACACACACACACAAATCACACACAAACGCACACACACACACACACACACACTCACTCTGGGGGTTGAGGTATAACACCGAAACATATTCCTGAGGGCACATCTATTAGATAAATGCTGCTGCATACGGGCACTGGCAAACCTGAGGATAGCGTTTCCGATACATCAGTAAGGATTCGTTTTTAAGGCCTGGTGGTTTACGCTCTCGCTTCACACGGTGAGGGCTGGTTCGATTCCCAGCCAGAGTAGGAAACAGTGGACGTGTTTCTTTCCCACCTGTTGTCTTTGTTCCCCATCAGTAAAAATGGGTACCTGGGTGTTAGTCGACTGGGTGTGGGTGCATCCTGGGACATGAACTAAGGAGGCTGGTCACAGACCGGGCGCGGGCGTTGACCCCCGGAACTCTCTCCAGATAAACTCAGAAAACTCCATTTCGTTCAGGCCCAATACGGGAGTATGCAGCACCAGTTTGGAATCAAACTAGTCAAGCTACGTCAAGAAATTAGAGAAAGTGCAAAGGTTTGCAACAAGACTAGTCCAGAGCTACGGGGATTGTCTATGAAAAAAGGTTGAGGGAAATCGGCTGACGACACTGGAGGGCAGGAGGGTATGGGAAGACATATAACGAATATAAATACTGCGCGGAATAGACGTGGTGGTCATAGACGGAGTTTCCAGCGTGATGGGAAACGACACAAGAAGGTCACAATTGGGAAGTTGAAAGAAACCTAAGATGAATCAAAAGGGATTGTTAGGAAGTATTGTCTTCAGTCATAGAGTAGTCAGGGGGCCATGGAATAGCCTTAGAAGGTGATCATGTGGTTTTGGTAGAGGCAGGAGAACATACATAGTTTTAAGGCGAGGTATGATAGAGCTCTTTGGTGGCAGGGAGAGAGAGAGGACCTTAGTAGCATTCAGCGAAGAAGAGGGCGGGGCCAGGGAGATGTGATCGACCCCTGGGGCAACCACATAATAGGTGAGTACAAATAGGTGAGTACACACACACAAAAATAAACTCACACTCCACACACACACACACACACACACACACACACACACAAATACACACACACAACACAACCACACACACACACACCACACCACACACACACACACACACACACACACAAATTACAAACATACACACACACTCACACACACGCACACACACACAACACACACACACACAACACACACACAATACACACACACAAAAATACACACACCCCCCACACACACTACACACACACACAAAATAAACACACACCACACACACACCGCACACACACAAACAAACACACACACCAACACAACAAATAACACAAATACAACACACACATACACACACTCACACACACACACACACACACACACACACACACACCAACACACATACACAACACACATACATACACACACACACACACATACACATAACACAACACACCACACACACCACACACAACCATACACCTACACAACAACACACACACACACACACACACACACATACACACACCATACACAAACACAAATAACACACATTACATCACACACACACATACACAATACACCACACAACACAACACCACAAACACACACACACACTCACACACCACAACATACACAACACACACACACAACAAATACACTCAACACACACATACACACACAACACACACACACATACAATACACACACACCCACAAACACACACACTCACACACACTCAACACAATACTACACACTCACACACACATACACCACCACACATTCACATACACACACAACACACACACACACAACACACTTACTTACACATACACAATCACACAAACACTCCACAAACACACAAACACACTCCTCAACACATCACACTCACACACTCACACACACTAACACACTCGAATGTAATGTTTTTGGGGGTGATAAAAAGAAAAACTAGAAGGCCGTTTGTATCTTGATCTATTAACAAAATATTTTTGTTGGGGATGGATGCAGACTGGGTCAGTGGTCTCTGTCTTGTATTACATTCTACTTATGTTGTCATGGTATGTGATGTTTGAATGTTAGCGATATTACTCAAAATAATGTTGTGTTTATTATTTACTGCGATATGTTTAATGTTCTCATGTATTATACCTGAACGGTGTGGAACACAATGTTATCATGTATTATACCTGACGATGTGGAAACAAATGTATCTCATGTATTATTACACTGAACGGTGTGGAACACAATTTTATCATGTATATACCTGAACGGTGTAGGAACAAAATATTATCATGTATTATACCTGAACGATGTGGAACACAATGTATCATGTATTATACCCTGATCGGATGTGTGAACCCAATGTTATCATGTATTATACCTGGGAACGGTGTGGAACACAATGTTATCATGTATTATACCTGAACGGTGTGGACCACAATGTTTATATGTATTATACCTGAAACGGTGTGGAACACAATGTTATCATGTATTATACCTGAACGGTGTGGAACACAATGTTATTATGTTATTATACATACTGAACGATGTGGATACCACAATGTTATCATGTATTATACCTGATCGATGTTGGAACACCATGTTATTCATGTATTATACTGAACGGGTGTGGAACACATTGTTATCATGTATTATACCTGAAACGATGTGGAACCCCCCTCAAATGTTATCATGTATTATTACTGAACGATGGGGAACACAATGTTATCATGTATTATACTCTGAAACGGTGTGGAAACACAATGATATTCTTTTTTCTTAATGATTATAATTTAAATAATACTTAAACGTTAATGTTTAGACGGTGTTCTACGTCGTTACTGAACATTGTGCTGCGATAACAATTAAAAAATAGTAAACTTCCATTTATAAATAACTGCTAACATTTATTATTTTTAGTGCACAATATCTTAAAATTTGTAGTAGTTTATAATTCATCTAAATCGTCGAGAGACCTTGAGTCTTATGGTGGGGAGAAGCTGCGGAAAGTAACAATTAAAGGTAACCTGGGTATGCGAAATAAGAATGAACCTGGGTAAGCGAAATAAGGGTGACCTGGTATGCGAAATAAGGATGACCTGGTATGTGAAATAAGGTTGACTGGATGCGAAAATAAGGATGACCTGGTATGCGAAATAGGATGACCTGGTTTGCGAAATGAATGACCAGGTATGCGAAATAAGAAGATGGTATGCGAAATAAGAATGAACTGGTATGCGTTAAATAAGGGTGGGACCTGGTATGTGAAATAAGGTGACCTGGTATATGCGAAATAAGGATGACCTGGTATTGCGAAATAGGATGACTGGTATGCGAAATAAGGATGACCTGGTATGCGAATTAAGGGTGACCTGGGTATGCGAAATAAGGATGACCTGGTTTGTGAAATATGGTATGACCTGGTATGCGAAATAGGATGACCTGGTATGCGAAATAAGAATGACCTGGTAATTGGCGAAATAAGATGACCTGGTATGCGAAATAAGATGACCTGGTATGCGTAATAAGGGTGACTGGTATTGTGAAAATAGGATGACCTAGGTATGCGAAATAAGGAGGACCATGGTATGGAAATAAGGTATGACTGGTAATGCGAAATAAGATGACTGGTATGCGAAATAAGGGTGACATGGTATGCTCGAAATAAGGATGACTGGTATGTGGAAAATAAGGATGACTGGCTATGCGAATAAGTGAACTGGTATGCGAAATAAGGATGACCTGGTTGCGAAATAGAATGACTGGTATGCAAAATAGAATGACTGGTTGCGAAATAAGGTATGACATGGTATGCAGTCATAATAAGTAAAGGGGTGACTGGTATTGTTTTTTTTGGAAATAAGGATGACTGGTATGCGAATTAAGAATGACTGGTACGCGAAATAAGCGTGCCTTGGTATGCGAAATAGGGTGACCTGGTATTGTGAAATAAGGTTGTCTGGAATGCGAAAAAAAGGGTTGACTGGTTTGTGAAATAAGGATGACCTGGTATGCGAAATAAGGATGACCTGGTATGCGAAATAAGGATGACCTGGTATGTGAAATAAGGATGACCTGGTATGCGAAATAAGAATGACCTGGTATGCGAAATAAGGGTGACCTGGTATGTGAAATAAGAATGACCTGGTATGCGAAATAAGAATGACCTGGTATGCGACATAAGGCGTGACCGGTATGCGAAATAAGGATGACCTGGTAATGCGAATTAGAATGACTGTATGTGAAATAAGGGTGACTGGTATGTTGAAATAAGGATGACTGGTATGCGAAATAAGAATGACCTGGTATGCGAAATAAGGGTGACCTGGTATGCGAAATAAGGATGACCTGGTATGCGAAATAAGGATGACCTGGTATGCGAAATAAGGATGACCTGGTATGCGAAATAAGGATGACCTGGTATGCGAAATAAGGATGACCTGGTATGCGAAATAAGGATGACCTGATATGCGAAATAAGGATAACCTGGTATGCGAAATAAGGATGACCTGGTATGCGAAATAAGGATGACCTGGTATGCGAAATAAGGATGACCAGATATGCGATTAAGGATGAACTCGTATGGGAATATAAGAGTTGACATGGTTATAGGAAATATGGATTAAAGTGGATTTAGGATACAAGGAAGTGATCACATCGAACTAAAGAACAACAAATTGAACATTGGAAACAACTTAGGCAAACACTACACAATGGAATACATTATAACAACTAAGCAACACAACACAATGGGAACCTTAAGAACAACTTAAGACAACACAACACATGGAACATTAGAAAAATTAGGCAACACAAACAAATGGAACTTAGAACAACTCAGGAACACAACACATTGGAACATTAGAACAACTTAGGGGTAACACAACCACATGGAACATTAGAAACACCTTACGGCAACACAACACAATTGGAAACATTAGAACAACTTAGGCAAACACACACAATGGTACATTTAGAACAAACTCAGGGACACAAACACAACGGGGAACATTAGTACAAACTTCAGGCAACACAACAAATGGAACATTAGAACAAACCTTAGGATACACAACACAATGGAACATTAGAAAAAAACTAGGCAAACACAACACAATGGATCATTAGAAAAAACTAGGTTAAACACAACACAATGGAACATTTATAAAACTTAGGCAACAACACAATGGAACATTTAGAACAACTTAGGGAATCACCACAATGGAAAATTTGAACAACTTAGTGCTACACAACACAATGGAACATTGAACAACTTAGGGCAAACACAAAACAAAAGGATCATTGGAATCAACTTAGTAACACAACACATTGGTACATTAGAAAACTTAGGTAACACAACACAATGGAACATTAGAACTACTTTGGTAACACAACACAAGGAACATTAGAACAAACTTAGGCAAACACCAACACAATGAACAATTAGAACATCTTTGGCAACACAAACACAATGGGAACATTAAACAACTCAGGCAACACAACACAATGGAACATTAGAACACTTGGTAACTCAAAACACAAGGGACATTAGACAACTTAGGTAACACAACACAATGGAACATTAGAACAATTAGGTTAACACAACCAATGGGTAACATTGAACAACTTAGGCAAACACAACAATGGACATTAGAACAACGTAGGCAAACACAACACAATGGACATTAGAACAACTTAGGCAAAACACACACAATGGAACATTTAGAACAACTTAGGCAACACAACACAATGGAACATTAGAACAACTTAGGCAAACAACACAATGGAACATTAGAACAACTTAAGTAACACAACACAATGGAAACATTAGAACAACTTAGGCAACACAACACAAATGGAAAAAAACAAAATTTAGACAAATTTGGCAACACACACATGGAACATTTAGAACAACTTACGGGCAAACAACACAATGGAACATTAGAACAATTAGGCAAACAACACAATGGAAAATTAGAACAACTTAAGTAACACAAACACATTGGAACATTAGAACAACTTAGGCAACCACAACACAATGGTAGCATTAGAACAACTAGGGAACACAACACAATGGAACATTAGAACAACCTTTAGGCAACACAACACAATGGAACATTAGAAAACTTAAGTAAACGAACATAATGGAACATTAGAACAAACTTAGGCAACACAACACATGAGAACATTAAGATCAACTTAGGCAACACAACACCTGGAACACCCAATTAAAGAAAACTTAGGTACAACAACCAATAGGAACATTTAGAACACTTAGGCAAACAACACAATGGAACATTAGAACAACTTTGGCACACAACACAATGAAATTAGAACAACTTAGGCATAACACAACACAATGGAAAACATTAGAACAAGACTTAGGCAACACAACACAAGGGAACATTAGAACAACTTAGGCATACCAACACAATGGAACATTAGAAACAAAACTTAAGTAACACAACACAATGGAACTTAGAACCAACCTTAGGCAACACAACCCAAAATGGAAATTTAGGAACAAACTTTGGCAACACAAACACAGTGGAACATTAGAACAACTTAGGAACACACACAATGGAACATTAGTACAATAGGCAACACAACACAATGGAACATTAGGAAACAACTTAAAGTAACACAACACAATGGGTACATTAGAACAACTTAGGCAACCACAAACAATGAGAACAGGTAGAAAAAAATTAGGCAACCACAACACAAATGGAACATTAGAACAACTTAGGCAAACAACACAATGGACATTAGAACAACTTAAGTAACACAACACTAGGAAATCTAGGAACAACTTAGGCTAAACACACACAATGGGAACATTAGAACAACTTAGGAACACAACACAATGGAACATTAGAACAACTTAGGTAACACAACACAAATGGAACATTAGAACAACTTAGGCAACACAACACAATTGAACATTAGAACACTTTGGCAACACAACAACAGGAACATAGAACAAACTTAGGCAACACAAACACAATGGAACATTAGAACAACTTAGGCAACCACAACACCAATGGAACAATAGAAACAACTATGCAACACAACAAATGGAACATTAGGAATCACTTAAGCAACACAACACAATGGAACATTAGAACAACTTAGGCAACACAACACAATGCAACATTAGAACAATTAGGCAAACACAACACAATGGAAAAATTAGAACACTTAAAGCAACACAACACAATGGAACATTTAGAAACAATTAGGAAACACAACAAAACTGGAACATTAGCAACAAACTTAAGCAAAACAAACACAATGGCACATTTGAACAAACTTAGGCAAACACAACACAATGAACATTAGAACAATGAGGCAAACACAACACAATGGAACATTAGACAAACTTTAGTGCAACACAAACAATGGAACATTTAGAACAACTTTTGGCAACACAAAATGGTAGAACATTAGAACATACTTAGGCAAAAACACAAAGGAACATTAGAAACAACTTAGGCAACACAACACAAATGGAACTTTAGAAACAATTAGGCACCACAACTAAGCGGACCAACAACCAATTCCTCACGAAGCTGTTTTATCAGGAGGTTAATTTATTCTCGTGTATTTCATGTCATAAACTATCCATTACGATATATCACATTTATTCCCAAAAACTTCAACTTCATATAAACAACCATTCTTTCACAACTCATCTTCAACAACACATCGTCACATGTTCATCTTCAACAACCCTTCTCCACAAAGTCTTCTTGAACACCTATCTCCACAACTCATCTTCAACCACCTATTTCACAACTCATTTCACAAACATCTCCACAACTCAGCTGAACACCTATCTCCACAACTCATCTTCAAACCATTCCACAAGTCATCTTGAACCACCTATCTCCACAATCATCTTCAACCACCTATCTTAACAAACTCTCTTCAACAATCCATCTCCTCAGCTCATCTTCAACCACCTATCTTCACACTCATCTTGAACCACCCATCTCCACACTCATCTTGAACCAAACAAATCTCACAACTCATCTTCAACCACCCCATCTCCACATCATCTTGAACCACCATCTCCACAATCATCTTGAACCACCCCATCTCCACAACTCATCTTCAACCAATCCATCTCCACAACTCATCTTGAACACCACATCTCCACAACTCACCTCCTTCAGCCACACATCACCCACAAACTCATCTTCAACAGTCTCTTTCACATCTCGCTACAACAAAAAATTACATTACCTCAAATAGTTCGGCAGCAATCATACCAACTCACCATCAATAACACAACTCGCATCAGCCATTATAACTTACAACCCACATCAATAACACAACTCGCCATCAACCATCCATATCCACAACTTATCATCAACTCATTATAAAGCATCCATCACCACAACTCACCATCAATCATCCATCACAACTCCCCCACCATTCACCACCACAACTCACTACCAACCATTTCATTATTTGAGTGAAACACGAACTCACGTGTGTCTATACAGGTGTGAACAACATTTAGCGTTTTATGTGAATGTTCAATGAGTGTTTTATTCTAGATCAGTGTTCAGTACATGTTCTGTTTGTGATCAACATGTTCATTCAATGTTCTAGCCCACATCAACGTGTTCAGTACGTGTTCTGTACAACAACGACATTGTATGTGAATTTAAAGGCAAGAAAATTTTCCAACCAGCTTCAGTTTCTTAAGAAAAACCTATAATGAATTTGTTAGTTTCTGGCTTGTGAAAATCTTCTCTTGAATCTAGTAACTGCTGGCTTAACACATACAGTGTTAAGCCAGTGTTGAGACAGTGTTAAGCCAGTGTTAAGCCAGTGTTAAGCACAGTGTTAAGACAGTGTTAAGACAGTGTTAAGACAGTGTTAAGACAGTGTTAAGCCAGTGTTAAGCCAGTGTTAAGCCAGTGTTAAGCCAGTGTTAAGCCAGTGTTAAGCCAGTGTTAAGACAGTGTTAAGCCAGTGTTAAGCCAGTGTTAAGCGTGTTAAGCAGGTTAGACAGTGTTATGACCAGTGTTAAGGACAGTGTGAAGACTGTGTTATGCCAGGGTTAAGCAGTGTTAAGCCAGTGTAAGCAAATGTTAAAGCCAGTGTTAAGCAAGTGTTTTAAGCCAGTGTTAAGCAGTGTTAAGACAGTGTTAAGACAGTGTTAAGGACAGTGTTAAGACAGTGTTTAAGACGTGTAAGCCAGTGTTAGCCAGTGTTAAGACACGACAGTGCTAAGACGTGTTAAGCCAGTGTTATTATTTAAGCCAGTGTTTTAAGTTAGTGTTAAGCCCGTGTTAGACAGTGTTAAGCATGTTAGACAGTGTTAAGGACAGTGTTATGCCCTGAGTTAAGACAGTGTTAAGCCCGATGTTAAGGCAGTGTTTAAGCCTGTGTTAAGACAGTGTTAGGCTGTGTTTAGACAGGTGTTAAGACAGTGTTAGCCCGTGTTAGACAGTGTTAAGCGTGTTAAGACAGTACTTAAGACAGTGTTAGGACAGTGTTTAGACAGTATTAAGAAGTGGTTAAGCCGTGTTAAGACTGTATTAAGACAGTGTTAAGACAGTGTTAAGCCAGTGTTAAGACAGTGTTAAGCCAGTGTTAAGACAGTGTGACTTTGTAAATGGTCTAAGTCAGAGCGTAACGTGGTGGTGAGCTTCCTTCTCATGTGCGAGTTATTTGTGTATTGTTCCAGTCACGGTATTGCGCCTTTTAGTTATTTTTTTTCCTACATTTTTAATCATGAGTCGCTAATATTACTTTTACATGATTACTCATAGGTCTCTCAAAACTTCCTTGTATGGTTGTCATAGGTCCCTCATAATTCTTGTTGTGGTTCCTCATAGTCCCTCATAACTTCCTTGTTGTGGTTACTCATAAGGTCCCTCATAACTCCTTGTGTGGTCATAGGTCCCTCATAACTTCCTTGTGTGGTTACTCATAGGTCCCTCATAACTTCCTTGTATGGTTACTCATAGATCCCTCGTAACTTCCTTGTATGGTTACTCATAGGTCCCTCATAACTTCCTTGTATGGTTACTCATAGGTCCCTCATAACTTCCTTGTATGGTTACTCTAGATCCCTCATAACTGCCTTGTATGTTACTCATAGGTCTTCATAAACTTCCTTGTTGGGTTAATCATTAGGTCCCTCATAACTTCCTTTATGGACTACTCATAGTCCCGCATAACTTCCTTGTATTGGTACTCATAGGTCCCTCATAAACTTCCTTGTATGGTTACTCATAGGTCCCTCATTATCTTCTTGTATTGTTACTCATAGGTCCTTTATAACGTCCTTATTTGGTTACTCAAAGGTCCCTCATAACTTCTTGTATGGTTACTCATAGGTCCTCATAATTCCTTGTATTGTTACGGCCATAGGTCCCTTATAACTTCCTTGTGTGGTTACTCATAGGTCCCTCATAACTTCCTTGTTTGGTTACTCATAAATCTCTCACATATTTCTTGCCAACGTGGAATGCAAGAAATATGTTGTGTTGTTTTATGTTTCAGTTTAAACCTACATTTCATTTACAGCTTCCCTCAGCAGAGTAGCTGTAAAAAAAATATCTTGGATGAGTTCATATAGTGTTAATTTAGTCTGCTACGTTACTCAAGGATGTGGTCACATTGTATTTGTTTTCTATGGGACCATATGGACTTACGGGAAAGGATTCTACCTGGAAAGGAAACAACAGAAAAAATGACAATGAATTATAAACACAAAGAAAGCACAGTATGTGAAACACGGTCTTAACATGCACATTGGATAGAAAGATTTAACAAAAATTTATTAAACTCTCCATCGCAATATTATCCATTTCCAACCAGCTATAATTTCAACTAATCAATCAACCATCTCACTATAACTCACTACAAAATGCACTCCACAACCATTATCAATATTCATAAAATCTTACATCACCATCTGTATTTTCCACTTTCCAAAGTTGCTAACAACTCTTCATCGACTATCACCAACCAAAACTCACGATTAACTTTAAATCGCTTCAATTTACCAGCAAAACCATCTATCACAAACATATCAATCATTCCCTTACCTAAAAATGTCATATCATACATCATTACAATAACTTTCAACCATCATTTCGTTCATCCACAATCATAACGATATCTGCAACAGTGTTCACCATAGCTTTTCAACCATCGACACTTTTTCCGTAGCTTTCACGGTCTTATATGCCGGTGATGTTGAACAAGAATCATTTTGTGATTTGAGGAGTATATATTCAGATAATCTGTTACATGTTGTTTTGAGAGAAGTTTATCATTGTCCATGAGTTTCTCTGAGGCTCCGTTGATCTGTTCATTAACTCATTTAAATGCCATGGTAAAATTAAGAAAATATATTAGTGCATTGTTTTTATTTGTGTTAACTGTTTTGCGAGAGCTGGTGGTTATGTTTTAAAAATTTTTTGGAAATTTTTTTTTTTTTTTTTTTTCGGGGAAGATTATTATGTAATGGGTTGATGAATATTCTAAGGAAATCAGATTCGAAAGACGGAAGAGGATAAGATTCTTTCACCGGGCGAGACACCTCTCTCAAAGTTACTGTAGCTAGATTGTGGGACGATCTCTGCTGGTTCCTCACTCTTATCAGGTCGAGATTACACTCTGTTCATTATATTTTCCTGTCTTTTTAAACACAACTCTCGAGAGTGAAAGTAAAGGTGACTAGGAATATAAAGTTTGTCTTCTAAATAACTTCTAAACAGTAAAGGAATCAAGTCCCAAAATCTCAGCTAATAAGGATTCCATTATTTAATAATCGCTCATATGTAAAAAAAAAATTTAAAATTTTTATTGATGGTAGTTATAAGTATGTTTTAATAAATGATAACGGGTCGAGCCCAAAACACTTCCTTTTTTTCTGTCATATTATTTTGCGGACCACTGTCAGCATCAGGAGTTATTCTGAGTTACCAGACTTGCCACGGGGAGGCCAGTGGTTTCGTCTGTAAGGTCCCACCCACCCACTATACTGTGTTCTTGATGCTTTCCCAGGTTCATGTGTCAGGAGTCCATCTGTCCGCCTCAGATATTCTCCCTTCCCCCACTTCCCCATGGTCTGCCTCAAACAAAACCAGTCTCCTCGTCTTTCCCAGGTCATGTTTCCAGGAGTCCATTGTCCGCTCAGATATTATTCCTTACCCACCTTACCAGGGTATTCTCGCTTTTCCCAGGTCCATGTGGGAGGAATCCATCCGTGGGCCCCCGGTGTCTCCCAATCCTTCACTTCCATTAGGTTTATATGGCCAATCTCAGCTTCCCCAGGTTATTTTATCCGAAGTCAGCTCAGCCACCTCGTGATCTAGCTAGATGAGAACGAGGCCTTAGGTTTAGCTGGTCTTCGGTAGGTGACTGTCAGGTTGATGGAATAAACAGGAGGGGACCCACAGTAAACTGCTTCCTGTTAATTAACATCACCACGACAGTCTAGATCGTTAAGTCAGCCAGAAGCAGCCAAGCTACAGTCCAGTTCGGCACCAAGGCTGGCCCACTTAGTTGAATTTTTGGGAGTTCTATTTTTTTATACCAATTCATCTTACATTATTTTGTACTTAATCAGCAGTTTAAATGTGTTTGAATGTTTTTTTTGTGTAGATGAATGTTGTGTATAAATCTGTATGTCCACCTTCCACCAGAAACTATAATAAGTGTTGAACTGTATGTTTTTATTTCGTTATTTGTTCTTATGTATTTGTAATACGAAGCAGTTACAAGAGTCGGGTACAAATGGAAATACGTTACTTTGTCTGATTTAAAACCAAAAACCCAACAAAATACAAAAACCCCAACACCACCCACCCAAAAAAAATACAACACACACCCCAAAAACACCACACACACACACAAAACCACACACACACACCACACACACAAAAACACCACACAACCGCACAAAACAACACACACACACACCACCAAAAAACACCAAATACCCACCACACAAAAAACCCACACCCCCCAAAACCCCAACCCAACCCAAAAATTCAAAACCGGGGGAACCCCCCAAAACCCCTACCTGGGGTTGAGTAAAAACAGGACTTTTTTTTCCCCTGGCACCCCATATAAAATGGGAACGGGGGTGCACTGGGGGGGCGCACCTGGAAGACCTAAAGGCCTGAAAGAACCCCGGGGGGGGGGTGACCCCCCGGAAAACCCTTAGTCCCAAAAACTTTTCTAGTCCCCAAGAGAAATGAGCCCCGTTGGTCCACCTTGACTCAAAAAATTAAAAAAGGCGGTTTCAAAAAGACCCCCGGGGGGTTTCCCCATGAAAAATTGAAAATCCCTGACGGCAACTGGGGCCCAGACAGGGAAAACATATAAGACTAAAAAATATGCGGGAAAAAGACGGGGTCAAAGAGGGGGATTTTTCCAGAATGGGGAAAACAGACACAAGGGCCCACATTGGAATTTTAAACTCGGAATAAAGGGGGAGAAAAAATTTTCCAGATGGGAACGGGGCCAGGAACCAATTAGGTGGAAGGCAGAAAATAAAAAATTTTTAAAGGGGCGGGTATAAGAGCCAGGGGGCAGGGGAGAGAGGGGACCATACAATCAGCGAAGAGGCGGGGCCGGGGAGGGGAGCCCCCTGCAACCACAAAAGGGGAAAAAAGGTGGACCACCCTCAACCACAAAAAACAAAAAACACACACACAAAAAATACCACCCCACACACACCCCACACACACACACACAACACCACACAAAACACACACACACACACAAAAACACAAAACACACACACCACAACCCCACACCCAAAACCACACACCCCCACACAAAAACACAAAAATACACACACAAAAACACACACACACACCACAACACACACAACACACACAACACACAAAACACACACAACCCACCAACAAAACACACCCCACAAAAACACACACACAAAAACACACACAAAAAACCCAACCACACACAACCCCAAAAACACACACACCACCACAACAACACACCACAACACACACACAAACACACAACAACAAAACACAACAAACACACACAAAACCCCATACCAACACACACAAAACACAACACACACCACACACAACACAACACCACAAAACCACAAAACACCACAAAACACACACATACAACACACACACACACAAAAAACACACATCACTCACACAACACCATAACATACACAAAACACAACACACAACACACACACACACACAACCACACATCACACCAAAACAAAACACACCACACACACACACACAACCCCACCCAAACACACAAAAACATAACAAAACACACCACACACACACACACACAACACACACAAACATACACACACACACACACACATACACACAACACTTTACACATACACACACACACAACACACACACACCCCCAAACATACATAACATACACACACACACACACACACCACACACACACCACACCCCACACACCACACACACACAAAAAACACACACACACACAACAATGAAAATTTTTTGGGATAAAAATAAAAACTGAAGCCGTTGTATTTGATCTATTAACAAAAATATTTTTGAGGGTGGCTGCTGCAGACTGGTCTACTCTCGTCTTCTAACATTAAAAACTTTATGTTTCATGTTTTGTGATGTTTGAATTTTAGCGAATATTATAAAAAATAATGTTGTGTTAAATTTACTGCGTGTTTAAAATGTTATAAATTTTTATACCTGAACGGTGGGAACACAATGATCAGTATTATACCTGAACATGTGGAACACAAGTTTTCGTATTATCCCTGAAGGTGGGGGAACACAAGTTATCATGTATTATACCTGAAGGGTTGGAACACAATTTTACATGATTTACCGAACGATTGGGGAACAAATGTTATCATTATTATACCTAAAGGGTGGGGAACACAAGTTATATGTATTATACCTGAAGGGTGTGGAACCAATGTTATCATTATTTACCTAAAGGGTTTGTGGAACACAATGTTATCATGTATTATCCCTGAAGGGTTTGGGGAAAAACAATGTTATCATGTATTATCCTGAAGGGTTTGTGGAACACAATGTTATCATGTATTATCCTGAACGATGGGGAACCAATGTTATCAGTTTATACCTGAACGATGTGAACACAATTTTTTCATGTATTATACCTGAACGGTTAAAAACACAATGTTATCATGTATTAACCTGAACGATGGGGAACAAATGTTATCATTTTATTATACCTAAACAGGGTGGAACACAATTTTTATATGTATTAACCGAAGGGTTTGGGAACACAATGTTATTTTTTTTTTTTAATGTTATAATTTAAATAATATTTAACTTAATGTTTAGACGTTTTACGTCGTCCCGAACATTGTGCTGGCATAAAAATTTAAAAAATAGAAACTTCCATTTTAAAAAACTGCTAACATTATTATTTTTAGTGCAAAAAAATATTTTAAAAATTTGTGGGTTTTATAATTCATCAAAAATCTCAGAGATTGAGTCTTATGTTGGGGAAAAAGCGGCGAAAGTAAAAAATAAAAAGGTAACCTGGTATGCGAAATAAGAATGCCCCGGTATGCAAAAATAAGGGTACCTGGTAGCAAAAAAGGATACCGGGAGGAAAAAAAGGATGACCTGTATGCGAAAAAAGGGGTGACCTGTATGCAAAAATAAGGATGACCGGTTGCAAAATAAGAATGACCGGTAGGGAAAAAATAAGAAGCCCGGTATGCAAATAAGAAGACCTGGTATGGTATAAGGGTGACCTGGTATGTGAAAAAGGAGCCCTGTAGCGAAATAAGGATGCCCTGGTATGCGAAAAAAGATGCCCTGTATGCGAAATAAGGATGACCTGGTATGGGCGAAATAAGGTGACCGGGTATGCAAATAAGGATGCCCTGGTATGTAAATAAGGATGACCGGGATGCGAAATAAGATACCTGGTATGCGAAATAAAAATGACCGGGTATGCAAAAATAAGAAGCCCTGGATGCGAAATAAGAATGACCTGGTATGCTAATAAGGGGACCTGGATGTGAAATAAGGAGCCCGGTAGCGAAAAAAGGGAGCCTGTATGCGAAATAAGGAACCTGGAAAGCAAATGGGATGCCGGTATGCGAAAAAAAGGGTGACTGGTACGAAATAAGGATGATGGATGTGAAATAAGGATGACCTGGAATGCGAAAAAGGGATGACCGGTATGCAAAAAAAGGATGACCTGGTATGCGAAAAAAAGAATGACCGGGTAGCAAAATAAGAATGACCTGGTATGCGAAATAAAATGACCGGTATGCGAAATAAGGGTCCCTGTATGTAAATAAGGATGACCTGGTATGCGAAATAAGAATGACCTGTACGCGAAAAAGGGGACCTGGTAGCGAAATAAGGGTAAACCTGGTATTGAAATAAGGATGACCTGGAATGCAAAAAAAAGGGGTGCCCTGGTATGTGAAATAAGGATGCCCGGATGCGAAATAAGAATACCTGGTATGCGAAAAAGGGATGCCCTGGTATGTGAAATAAGATGCCCTGGTACGAAATAAGAAGACCTGGTATGCAAAATAAGGGTGACCGGGTATGTGAAAAAGGGATCCCCGGGTAGGGCGAAATAAAGAATGACCTGGTATGCGAAATAAGGTGACCTGGATGCGAAAAAAGAGACCGGATCGAAAAAGAAGACCTGGTATGTGAAAAAGGTGACCTGGATGTAAAATAAGGATGACCGGTATCAAAGTAAGGATCCCCTGGTATGCAAAAAAGGGGTGACCGGATCGAAATAAGGATGCCCCTGGTATCGAAAAAAGGGAACCCTTGGTAGCGAAATAAGGATGACCTGGATGCGAAAAAAGGGTGCCTGGATGCGAAATAAGGATGACCGGGTATGCGAAAAAAAGGATGACCTTGAATGCAAAAAAAAAGGGATAACCTGTAGCGAAAAAAGGGTTGCCCCGGGTTTTCGAAATAAGGATGACCTGGTAGCGAATTTGGGATGCCTGATATGCAAAATAAGGATAATAGTAGGGGAATAAAAGGTTCCCCGGGTTATAGGAAATATGGTTAAGGGGAATAGGATACAAGGAAGGGGATCAATCAAACTAAAGCCCAAAACCAATGGAACATTGAACAACTTAGGCAACAAAACAAAAGGGAACTTTAAAAAAAATTAAGCAACACAAACAAGGGGAACATTAAAACAACAAAAACAACACAAACAAGGGAAAATTAAACAACTTAGGAAAACACAACACAAGGAACATTAGAACAACTCGGGCAACACAACACAAGGGAAACATTAAACAACTTGGTAACACAACACAATGGAACATTAGAACAACTTGGGCAACAAACAAAATGGGAACTTAGAAAACTTAGGAAACACAACACAATGGAACATTAGAAAAAACTCAGGCAACACAACACAAAGGAACATAGAAAACTCGGGGGCAACACAAAAAATGGAACATTAGAACAACTTAGTAAACAACACAAAAAACATTAGAAAAAACTTAGGCAACACAACCAAGGGAACTTGAACAACTTGGTAACACAACACAATGGAACTTAAAAAAACTTGGGGCCACCAAACCAATGGAACATTAGAAAAACTTAGGCAACACAACACAAGGGAAAATTTAGAACAATTTAGGCAACACAACACAATGGAACTTAGAACAACTTAGGCAACAAAACACAATGAACATTAGAACAACTTAATAACACAACACAATGAACTTAAACAACTTGGGTAACAAACACAAGGAACATTAGAACAACTTAGGTAACAAAACACAATGAACATTAGAAAAACTTGGGCAACACAACACAATGGAACATTAGAACAATTTAGGAAACACAACACAAGGAACATTAAACAACTCGGGCAACACAAACAAAATGGAACATTAGAACAACTTAGGTAACACAAACAATGGAACATTAAAACAATTAGGTAACACAACACAAGGAACTTTAGAACAACTTAGGTAACACAACAAATAACATTAAACAATTTAGGCAAAAAACACAATGACATTAAAACAACTTGGGCAACACAACCAAGGGAACATTAGAACAACTTAGCAACACAAACAATGGAACATTAGAACAACTTGGGAAAAACACAACACAATGAACTTAGAACAACTTGGCAACAAAACACAATGGAACATTAGAACAACTTAAGAAACAAAACACAAGGGAACATTAGAAAAATTAGGCAACACAACACAAGGGAACTTAGAACAATTTTTGGAAACCAACACAATGGAACATTAGAACAACTAGCAACAAAAAACACAATGGAACATTAGAACAACTTAGGCAACACAACACAAGGGAACTTTTAAACAAACTTAAGTAACACAAACAAGGGAACTTAGAACAACTTAGGCAACACAACACAAGGGGAACATTAAAAACTTGGGGAACACAAAAAATGGAACTTTAGAACAACTTAGGCAACAAAAACACAAGGAACTTTAAACAATTTAAAGTAACACAACATAATGGAACATTAGAAAAACTTAGAAAAACACAACAAAATGGAACATTAAACAACTTAGGCAACACAACACAATGAACATAGAACAAATTTAGGAACACAACAAAAATGAAACATTAGAACCAAACTTAGGAACACAACACAAGGGAAAACATTAGAACAACTTTGCAACACAACACAATGGAATTTTTGAAAACTTAGGCAACCAACAAATGAACTTTAAAAACAACTTAGGCAACAAACACAAGGAACATTAGAACAATTGGCAACAAAACCCAAAGGGAACATTAAAAATTTTAATAACAAAACCCAAAATGGAACTTAGAACAAAATTAGCAACAAAAACACAATGGAACTTAAAAACAACTTGGCAACACAACAAAATGGAACTTAGAACATTTGGGCAACACAACACAAGGGAACTTAAAAACAACTTAGGCAACACAAAACAATGGAAAACAAAAAACAACTTAAGTAAACAACACAATGGAACTTTTAAAAAACTTAGCAACACAAAAAAATGGAACATTAGAACAATTAGGAAACACAACACAAGGGAAAAATTAGAACAACTAGGCAACACAACACAAGGGAAACATTAGAAAAATTAAGTAAACAACACAATGGAACTTTAGAAAAACTTAGGCAACACAACAAAAGGAACATTAAACAACTTAGGAAAAAACCCCAACACAATGGAAAAACATTAGAACAACTTAGTAAACAACAAAATAACATAAACAATTGGGCAACACAAAAATGGAAAATTAGAACAATTTTGGAAAACACAACACAATGGAACTTTAGAACAACTTAGGCAACACAACACAATGGAACTTAGAAAATTTAGCAACACAACACAATGGAACATAGAAAAACTTAGGAAACACAACACAATGGAACTTAAACAACTTAAGAAAACCAACACAATGGAACATTAAAAAATTAGGCAACACAAAAAATGGAACATTAGAACAACTTGGGCAACACAAACAAGGGAAACTTTAAAAACAAAAAGCAACACAACCAATGGAACATTAGAACAACTTAGGCAACACAACAAAGGGAACATTAAACAATTTAAAGCAAACAACACAATGAACATTAGAAAAACTTAGGCAACACAACACAAGGGGAACATTGAACAACTGAGGCAACACAACACAATGAACATTAGAACAACTTAGGCACACAACACAAGGGGAAAATTAAACAACTTGGGCAACACAAACAATGGAACTTTAGAACAACTTAGGCAAACACAAAAAGGGAACTTTTAGAAAAACTTGGGCAACACAACCAAGGAACTTTAGAACAACTTAGGAAAACACAACAAGCTGCCCAAACCCAAAATTTCCCCTCACGAAGCTTTTACAGAGTAATTTATTCTCGTGTTTTTAATTTGTTCATTAATTTCCCATTACAAAATCACCATTTATTCCCAAAATTCACTCATTATAAAACCACCCATTTTCACAACTCATCTTCAAAAAAACCCATCTTAAACAATTCATTCTTAAAAACCCCATTCCACAAGTATTTGAACCCCCTTCCCCACAATCATCTTCAACCCCCAATCCACAACTCATCTTCAACCCCCCAAACTCCACAACTCAACTTAAACCCACCTATCTCCACAACTATCTTCAACAACCCATCTCCAAAAGTCATCTTGAACCACCTATCCCCCAAAAAACCATTTTTAACCACCTATTTTAAAACAACTCATCTTAACAATCCTCCCCACTCATCTAAACCCCTTTTTCACAACTCATTTAAACCCCCCCTTCCAAAAATCATCTTAAACACCCATCCCCAAAACTCATCCAAAACCACCCATCTCCAAACTCTCTTAAACCCAAAACCCCCTCTCCACAACTCATCTTGAACCCCCCCATCCCCAAACTCATCTTCAACCACCCTTTCCCAAAAATCATTTGAACCACCCATCCCCACAACCACCTTCAGCCACCCATACCACAACTCATCTTAAAACCGTCTTTACCACATCTCGTAAAAAAACATCCTTACCTAAACCGTGGGCCCAATCACCCAATCACCATCAATAACAACAACCGCCATCAGCCATTCAAACTACAACCCACCTCAAAAACCCCAAAAACCGCCATCAACCATCCATATCCACAATTTCATCAACTTTTTTAAAAAAACATCCATCACCCAATCCCACAAACATCCATCACAACTCACCCCAACCATTCACCACCACAAACCACTACCAACCATTCTCATTTTTTGGGAAACCGACCCCCGGGTGTCTTTCAGGTGTGAAAAACATTTTCGTTTTTTTTGTGAAAGTTCAAAGAGTGTTTTTTTTTAAAATTTTAACTGTTTTATACTTTTGGGTTTTTGATCAACAGTTCATTTTAATTTTTTGCCCAATCAACGTGTTTAGTACTGTTCTGTACAAAACGACATTGTTGTGAATTTAAAGCAAGAAAATTTTCCAACCGCTTCATTTTTTTTAAAAAAAACCTATAATAATTTGTTTGTTTCTGGCTTGTAAACTTCTCTTGAATCTAGTAATGCTGGGTTTAAAACATACGTTTAAGCCAGTGTTAACAGTGTTAAGCCATGTTAAGCCCTGTTAAAACATGTTAAGACGTGTTAAGACAGTGTAAACAGTGTTAAAACAGGTTTAAGCCATGTTAAGCCAGTTTTTAAACCAGTGTTAAGCCCGGTTAAGCCAGTGTTAACCCGTGTTTAGACAGTGTTAAGCCAGTGTTAAGCCCTGTTAAGCATGTTAAACCAGTGTTAAACAGTTTAAGAAGTGTTTAAAAAAGGTTAATCGTGTTAAAACCCTGTTAAACCAGTGTTAAGCCCGTGTTAAGCAAATGTTAACCGTTTAAGCCAGGGTTTAAACCAGTGTTTTGCCCCTGTTAAGACAGTGTTTTAAGACAGTGTTTTAAAACAGTGTTAAGACAGTGTTAAGACAGTGTTAAGCCAGTGTTAAAGCCGTGTTAAAACGTGTAAACGTGTTAAGCCATGTTAACCAGTGTTAAAATAGTGTTAAGCCCCCGTTAAGACGTGTTTAAAATGTTAAGACAGTGTTAAGACAGTGTTTAACCCGTGTTAAAAACAGTGTTAAAGGGCCCCCGTTAAGACGTGTTAAGCCTGTGTTAAGACGTGTTAAGCCCGGGAAGACAGGGGTTAAGACAGTGTTAAGCCCGGTTTAAAAAGTGTTAAGCCCGGTTAAAACAGTATTAAAAACGTGTTAAAACAAATTAAGACAGTTTTAAAACAGTGTTTAAACCCCCGGTTAACAGTATTTGACGTGTTAAGACAGTGTTAAGCCCGTGTTAAGACAGTGTTAAGCCAGTGTTAAACAGTGTGCTTTGTAAATGTCAGTAGAGCGTAACGTGGGGTGACTTCCTCTCATGTGCAGTTATTTGTGTTTGTTCCAGTCACGGTATTGGCCTTTTAGTTATTTATTTCCTACATTTTTAAAAAATTAGTCGCTAATATTTACTTTTATCATATTTCTCAAGGTCCTCAAAACCCGATGGTTGCTATAGGCCCCCCCATAACTTTTGGTGGTTAATCAAGGTCCCTCATAACTTCCTTGTGTGGTACCATAGTCCCTCATAACTTTCCTGTGTGGGTTACTCATAGGTCCCCAAACTTTCCTTTTGGGTTACTCATAAGTCCTCATAACTCCTTTAGGTTTCCTAGATTCCCTCTAACTTCCTTATGGTTACTCATAGCCCTCATAACTTCCTTGTTGGGTTTTCATAGTCCCTCATAAATTCCTTGTATGGTTTTCTCATAGATCCCCAAAATTCCTGTTTTTTTACCTAGGGCCCATAACTTCCCTTTATGGTTACTCAAGTCCCTCATAACTTCCTTTTATGGGTATCATAGGCCCCATAACTTCCTTTATTGGACTCATAGGGCCCCCATAACTTCCTTTTATGGTTCTCATAGTCCCTCATAACTTTCCCTTTTATTGTTACTATAGGCCTTTTAACTTTCCCTTATATGGTTTCTCATAGGTCCCCAAATTCCCCTTTTATGGTTACTCATAGGTCCCCTCTAACTTCCTTTTATTTTTAGATAGGGCCCCCTTTTTAAAATTCCTTGTGTGGTTCTCATAGGTCCCCATAACTTCCTTGTATGGTTTTCTCATAAATCCTTCCAAATTTTTTTGCAACGTGGAATGCAAAAATATGTTTTTTTTGTTTTTATGTTCAGTTTAAACCTACATTTCATTTCAGCTTCCTCGCGGTACTGAAAAAATATCTTGGATAGGTTCATAGTGTTAATTTTTGGTCTGCACTCTCTCAAGCTGTGGTCACCTTTTATTTGTTTTCTAAGAAATTTGACTTTAAAAGGGAAAAGGGTTCAACCTGGAAAGGAAAAACCCCGAAAAAATGACAAGATTTATAAACACAAAGAAAGAAGGTATGTGGAAAAGTTCTTAACAGACATTGGGTAGAAAAATTAACAAAAATTTATTAACTTCCACGCCAATAAACCCCTCAAAACCCGCTAAATTTTAACAATCATCAACCCTCCCTCACTAAACTCACCTACAAAAAATGCAACACCACAAACACATTTCAACTATTATAACATCTTACCATCACCCATCAGTATTTTCAACTTACCAAAGTTGCTAACATATCTCCACGACTATCACCACCCAAAATCCCCGATTAACTTAAATCGCTTCAATTTACCATCAACCACTACAAACAAATATCAAAATCCCTTACCAAAAAAGTCCATCATCCAACATCATTACAACAAACTTTTAACCATTCATTTCGGGTTTACCAAAAATTTATAACGATACTGCCCAAAAAGTGGTCACCTTTCTTTTCCCACGACACTTTTTCCGTACTTTCACGGTCTTATGCCGGTGTAACGAACATTTTTTGATTTTGGGGGTATATATTTAGCATAAATTGTTACTGTTTTTTTGAGAGAAGTTTATCATTTTCCATGTTTCTCGAGCTCCTTATCAGTTCATTAACCCCCATTTAAATCCATGGTAAATAAAAAAATAATTAGGCTTTTTTTTTATTTGTGTTAACGTTTTGGGAGCTGGTGTTAATGTTTTTTGATCGGGGAAATTATTATTAAGTGTTTGATGAATAGAAGGGAAAACAGATTTGAAAGAAGGGAAAAGGGTCAAGATTTTTCAAACCCGGGGGGGGGCACCTCCTCAAAGTTACTGTAGCTAGATTGTGGGGCACTCTGCGTCCCTCACTCTATTTAGGTCGAGATTACACTCTGTTTATTAAATTTTTCCTGTCTTTTTTTAAAAAACTCTGGAGTGGGAAAAAGGTGAAGAATAAAGTATGTCATTTATTTTAAAAACTTCTAAACAGTAAGGGAAACAAGTCCCAAACATCTCAGCTAAAAACGGATTCCATTATTTAATAACGCTCTATGTAAAAAAAAATCTTAAAATGTTTTTTTATGGTAGTATAAATATGTTTTTAAAAATGATAAACCGGGTCGAGCCCAAAACACTTCCTTTTTAGTCATTATTATTTGCCCCCGTCACCTGAGTTATCCCCGAGTTTCCAGACCTTTCCACGTGGAGGCCAGTGGTTCGTCGTAAGTCCCCCCACCCACTTACGGTTCTTGATGCTTTCCCCCCGGTTCTGTGCCGGAGTCCCCGTCCGCCCAGTATTTTCCCCTTTCCCCCTTCCCCCAAGTCTGCCTCAACAACCAGTCTCCCTCGTTTTTTCCCAGGGCCATGTATCCAGGGGCCAACTGTCCCCCAATATTCTTCCTTACCCCCTTACCCGGGTATTTTCCCCTTTTTTCCCCGGTCCATTGTCGAGGGATCCATCCGTGGGCCCCCGGATGTCTCCCCTTCCTCACTTCCCCTTAGGTTATAGGCCAATCCTCAGCTTTCTCCCAGGTTATTTATCATTTATTCCCGAAGTCCCAGCTCAGCCACCCTCCAGGTGATCTAGCTAGATGAGAACGAGCCTAGTTAAGGCTGGTCCTACGGTAGAGACACCTGTCCCAGGTGGATGGAATTACAGGAGGGACACACATAAACCTGCTTCCTGTAATTACATCACCAAGACAGTCTAGATCGTAAGTCAGCCAACGCACCAAGCTACACCGTCCAGTTCGGGCTCACCAAGGCCGTGCTGCCACTTAGTGAATTTTGGTAAGTTTTTTCCATTTATTTATACAATTCCATCTACATTATTGTACTTAATATCAGCAGTTTAAACTGTGTTTTGAAATGTTTTTTTTTTCTGTGTAGATTGAATGTTCGTGTATTAATAATGCTGTATGTCCCCCTGCATCCACAGAACTATAATAAGTGGTTGAAACTGTATGTTTTTTATTTTCTTATTAGTCTTAATGTATTTTGTAATAACGAGCAGTGGGGCAAGAGTCTCGGGTACAATGGAAATAAGTTACTTTGTCGACTTTTTTTGTTTCTGTTTATCCGCTGTGGTAATTTAAATTACGCATATTTTAATATTATAATAAATTTTGTGAAACTGTATTTTAGTGATGTACCTAAATAATGTTACGTTGGTATGCACAAACAACATATTTTTTACACTCATTTGTGCATTTTTTTTCCACAAGCCACGGCTTGCGGATTCACCATCATTCATACGTCAAAGCAACGCACTAAGGCTCAGCAACAAACACACATACAATATGTATAACAATCACACTGATCGCCTCGTACACTAATATGCTTGTAATCACTAATACACGCGCGCGCCCGCACACACAACGCATACACACAACACACAAACACCAAACACACGAAAACACTCCCCAACGACACACACAAACACACACACACAAACACAACACACAACCACACACAACGACACACACACAAACAACACACATGCACACCACTCACACACACACAAACACACACACACAACACACACACACACGTCCCATCTATACTACAACGCACATATGTACTTCAAATTTTGTATCCATTTATATATGCAGTCTCCCTCGCGTTGTTTAAAAAATTTAATGTTTGTGTTTTCAAAATAAAGGTGTCGAGAAAGAGTTGTGGTAGAAAAAATCACACTTCCGAAGTTATGGGAATTCAGGAAAAAGTTTATATATTTCAATATTCTGATTTCAAAAGTGGTTCTCTCCGCCATTTTGGAAGACCATCCACTAGAAACCACTACCATGAGATTATCTTTTGAAGAACAAAGTTATATAAATAATTTTTTAACAGTTAAACTAATTTCTTTCCTATTTCTCAACATTTTCACTTACTTAACATCTTCTAACATCATAAAAACATTATCCCTCCCACAAACGGGACTATAAAAAACATTATGGGATGAAAACATAAACTAGCAGCTGGGATATCGTTTCACTTGGATCGTGGATACAAACTAATTATGGCTTAGGGTCCGTACTCACTGTCAAGTGCGTCTCTCGACTTACTAAGATTCCTAAACATATATATGTCATGTTCTGTTGATGGTAAATGTTAGCAGAATTAAAAATTAATGTTGTATTGGTATTGTAGCTGTGATGTTTTAAATTGTTAGTTATAATTATACCTTGAATTGGTGTTAATACCACACAATTGTTTGTTTCCCCTCACAATTAAGTTATGCCATTAAAGAATACTTAATGTTAAAGGGGAATTTTCGTTTGTAATAACTTGAAACTATAACTATTTTTTAGTTGGTTAAAAATTTTCCTTAAAAGTTGTTGTGATTCATAAATCCAATAAAATCTTAGAGAGACTTACGTTGGGCCAGAAGTGATGAGATAAAATAACAAAAGAAAGGAAACCAGAAGTATTTTTTTTAGAAATAAAGCATTTGAGGATTGGCAAGAGTTTCGAAGAAAGCTGAGGAGTATCAAGAGTTCTGGGAAGAAAGTTGAGAGTATTAAGGAGCTCCAGAAGAAAAAAGCAGGAGGAGTATTAAGGGCTCCGGAAGAAAGCTAGGAGTATTAAGAGGTCCGGAAGAAAGCCTGAGGAGTAATTGAGAGCTCCGGAAGAAAGTTTAGAGGATTAAGAGCTCACCGAAGAAAGCTGAGGAGTATTAAGAAGAGCTCCGGATAGAAGGGTTGAGGAGGATTAAGAAGAGCTCCCGGAAGAAAGGCTGGAGGAGAATTGAGAGCTCCGGAAGAAAGCTGAGGAGTATTAAGAGCTCCGGAAAAAGCTGAGGAGTATTAAGACTCCGAAGAAAGCTGAAGGAGTATTAAGAGGCTCCCGGAAGAAAAGCTGAGTAGTATTAAGAGCTTCCGAAAGAAAACTGAGGAGTATTAAGAGCGTCCCGGAAAAAGCTGAGAGTTTAAGAGCTCCGAAGAAAAAGCTGGAGGAGATTAAAGAGCTCCCGAAGAAAGCTGAGAGTATTTAGGAGCTCCGGAAGAAAGCTGAGGAGTTTTAAGAGCTCCGGAAGAAAAGCTGAGAGTGTTTAAGAGCTCCGGAAAGTAACCTAAGGAGTATTAAGGAGCTCCGGAAAGAAAGCTGAGGAGTGTTAGAGCTTCTGGAAATAAAAAGTTGAGGAATGGCAAAGAGCTCCGGAAGAAAGTTGAGAGGTTCAAGCAGATTATGAGAGCGTATATAACCATTGGGCAACCGACAAGAATATACTATGGAGTCAGTAATTTACAGTTTAGCTAATTTCATATAAATCTTTGACGAAATAAATAAACTAAAAAGCAATGAAGATGAAGTTTATTATTTCCAGTAAAAACAAAAGTATAATAATTCTGTGGTCATTGTTCGAAACATAACAACCAAAACAAAGTAACTAAACTTAAATATACGGATGGCAAGATTTGAAACAAATTTAATACATAAATCATTGGATGCGTTGGCGATTTCCTGGTTTGTTATACCAGAGAACATAAGAATGGAGGAACACTGCAGAAGGCCTACTGGCCCATACAAGGCAGGTCCTTATCAAAATGACCTCTACCCATAGCTACCCAAAAATTTACTCTCGTACCCAATGACACAAATCAAACCCAGCTCCTCCCACTCATATATTTGTCCAATCTCTTTTTAAACCCTCCCAAAGTCCTAGCCTCGATCACCCTACTGGGAAGATTGTTCCACGCATCTACAACTCTGTTAGAAAACCAGTACTTACCTATGTCCTTTCTAAATCTAAATTTATCCAACTTAAATCCATTATTTCTGGTTTTTACCTGGTTCGAACACCCTCAGTACTTTATAATATCTCCCTTGTTTATGCCCGTCATCCACTTATACACTTCAATTATATCTCCCCTCATTCTACGTCTCTGCAGAGAGTGGAGATTTAAGGCTTTAAGTCTATTTTCATACGGGAGATTCCTTACACAGTAAATCGTTTTAGTCATTCTTCTCTGTATGTTCTCCAATGAGTCTATATACATCCTGTAGTTAAGAAGACTAAACTGAGCGGTCATAATCTAAAGAGGCCTCTGGACAATCATCTACGGACACCGCAAGGAAGGTAAAAACATTGTTGTAGTTGGGATAGCCAGATTGGGTGACATGGATAGGCTTCTTTTGAAGGAAGGATTTAGTTAGTGCAGAACGTGTTTCCTGGGGCTGGAATGAAGGATATTTTAGCCGTCTGGATTAGACATCATGAGAGGTAATGGGGCATCCTATTATCTGTCTAAAAAGTAGCTGGAGGCAACGATTTTGGCCAGACGTTATGTGAGGACCTTTACAGTAAGTCAGCTAGAGAAATTAGGAAGAGGTGGAACCTGTTTGGGCATTTGCCAAGGAGAGGATTGAAAGATGTTGTCCAGAGCAATTGGGTCATTGCTGGCTGGACAAATACTGTAAGGAAAATGCGGTAACATCATTGACACTGGCCTCTTCTATGGCAAAATGACATGTGCAGGGATGGGGTTCATGTAGGTGTGGGTGGACATGGCCAACCAGTGGGGTGTAGGTTTAAACAGGAAGTAGTGTATGGTTTCTGCGGAAAACTGTGAAGTCTCAGGTAAATTGAGTAAGAGAACTAGTAATAGGCAAAGAGGGGTATCGAAGGCCGGGCAAATTGACAGACAGTAATAGTTAGTGGAATACAGAAAGAGCAGGATGTAAGAGAAAGGAGGGCCTAAGTATATATACACAAATAGTGCAGTGCTAGGAAAGGACGATTGAGACTAGTTGCTAGTGCAGTACTAGATGTATTTGCCATTACTGAGACTGTTTAATTCAAAAGTCGGCCATCTGCAGAATGTCAATTCAGGTTGCAAATTGTCCAAGTAATAGATATGGGGGGGGGGGGGTTGTACCGAGGCAACGGGTTAAAAGGGGGTTTAAGTTTTCACTCGGTTTTTATAGAATTTTCGGGGAAAAAAAAATTCTTTGGGGGAAAATTCCCCCCCAAATTTTAATCCCAAAAAGGGGGAAGCCAAAG